>JAODAL010019955.1:0-70659 GCA_025379985.1 Phyllomedusa bahiana | reverse complement strand
TCTCTTTTTTTCTCTTTTTTTTTTTTTGCTGAGGAACTGTAAAAAAGCAAGGTTTCATGACAACACCGTATCCCATTACTCACCTTTATTTTAAGAAGTTTTCGCATTGTCAATGGTTTTTTGAGGTCATTTTTGCTGTGAAAATACAGCTAAAATTTTATGGTCCTTGGAACAGAAATGGGGGCTTCTAAGTGGCATTTCTCCCCTCAAATTTTAATAGTGGCTGAGAATTTCATATTTATAATTTATTGGGTCATGTAGCTTTTGAGATACAGCAATAATCATGGTCCTTTGGAACAGAAATGTGGCTTCTAAGTGCATTTCCCCCCTCACAATTTTTAACATGGCTGAGAAGCCCATTTTTATAATTTTTGGGTCATGCTGCTTTGAAATGCAGCAATACAAAACAGGTCCTATTATAAAAATTTTTGTTTCTAACAGCATTTTTCTTCACAATTGACAAATTTGGCTCAAGGTCATGCTTTGAATTTTGGGGCATTTTGCTTTGAAATGCAGCAATACTACAGGTCCTATTCTAAAAAATGTTGTTTCTAATAGACATTTGTTATTCACAATTGTCAAAAGTGGCTAAATGGGTCATGTTTTAAATTTTTTGGGGGCATTTTGCTGTGACATGCAGCTATACTACAGGTCCTATTCTAAAAAATGTTGTTTCTAAAAGACATTTGTTCTTCACAATTGTCCAAAGTGGCTCAAGGGTCATGCTTTGAATTTTTGGGGGAAATTTTGCTGTGACATGCAGCTATACTACAGGTCCATTCTAAAAAATGTTGTTTCTAACAGACATTTTTTCTTCACAATTGTCAAAGTGGCTCAAGGGTGATGGTGCTGTCAGAAACAGGAATAGGTAGGACACTGTTAATGGACACATATTCAAATGACTTTTTTGCAAGATCTTTAACATAGCTATCAACCCCTGTATTGAGACAACCCATTTAATACAATGAAAAAAAGAGAAACAAAGACATGGGGGATTCCATCCTATTTTAAAAATGTGTTTTCTAGAATTTAAACTACTAAAAAACTTGCATGTACAAAATAGCTGGTAAAAAAATTCCCCTGAATTGTACAAGAGGTAAAAGAAAACTTGACCCAGATGTAGTTATTCAGAGGACATGGAGTAAGGAGCACGGACAGAGAACAAAGTACAGAGACAATTTCCTCCAAACACGTTGATAAAATGAGAAAAAGAATGCCAAGCAAAAGGGCACCTGGGTGTAACAGGAGCGTTAACCACCAATTTCCAAGTGAAGTCCCAAATTGGTCCCACTCATACGGGGGGCAAGCGCTACCCAGGGCTTGACTGTGTACTGAGGAAGGCTGGAGTCTCAAAACTTCCGCTTCCGCACTCTGCTTCAGCAGACAGTTTTTGTTGCTAGCGTCATCAGGGCATTTTTAAACCCGCGTGTTAATAATGACGGACGCCAGCCTGGGCTCTTTACCGCACCCACTGTAACTCCGGCCCTGGGTCATGCTGTGGCACAGGACATTTCTAGTCAATGTCCAGTTCAACTAAAATGGTGGTTGAAAGACTCCTTTTTCCGGCACTTTGTAATCTGGGGGTCAGACAGGTTTAATGGTCATACTGTGGCCCAGGACAGGGACAGTATATTCCAGTTCAACAAAATGGGGGTGAAAGACTCCTTTTTGCGGCACTTTTAAATCTGGCGGTCATGCAGGTTTGGGGGCTCATGCTGCTTTCCAGGACAGGGATATTCAATGTCCAGTTCAAGTAACATGATGGTTCAAATCTTTACTGCCTTCTGGCACTTTTTAATTTGTGGGTAATGCAGGTTTAAGGGTCAGGCTGTGGTACTAAAACAGGGATAGTGATTGGTCTGTGACTTTTTTCTGTGACTTTTATAACCTAATGGTTGCCTAAGATGTAGCACGTAACCATTTGACTGGTGTGGATGTTAATTTCAGATTCTCCAGCCTTGTTTGGGGGTAATAATGAAGGTGTTGTTGCTCTCCCATAGACTTTAATGGTAATCGCTCATAATCGATGCTCACTATCGAAAAACCTTATCGATAGCGGCCGACTATCGACTATCGATCGATCTCGATAGCCAACGCAATCGCTCAACACTAATGAGCACCTGAGCACCAGAGCTCCAAATACAAGATGAAGTCGGCTCCCTGTGCTGATGCTGCTACCTCTGCCAAGTGCTGGCTGTGTTTTACAAGGAAAGCCCTTCTGCATCTGGACCTTGTCAATCTTTGGTGACTTTGTCTAAGATCTTGAGGGCTGGATTTAGCCTGTGGGCCTTGATTTTGACACATGTTCCCTATGCCCATCAGTATATCTCACAACAATTACAATGTTGCATGGGGAATATGGACTAAACCAGGGGTCCCCAACTCCAGTCCTCAAGGCCCACCAACAGGTCGTGTTTTCCGGCTTTTCTTAGCAATGCACAGGTGATATAATTATTGTCAGTGCATTCTGTGAGAGATCCTGAAAACATGACCTGTTGGGGGGGGGGATGACTGGAGTTGGGGAGCACTGGACTAAACTATATCCTGTTCATACAACCATTCATCCACCAATCAGTTCTATCTATTGAGCTCCCTATGCTAGCCCTACCTAAAAACTACGACTCATGACAGAATTTCCTGTCAACACATTGTTAAACCACACAAAGGCCACAGCAAATGGATACATAACATACAATTTAAGTCCAGTTTCTCATCTTTTACATTCCTTCCTGGATGTCTGGGAATCCCAGATATGTTTTGATTTGGACCCCATATCCATATTTGATTTTTGTTTAGGCTCTGTCAAGGGTCAGAGATTATAATTTAGTCAACGGGGTTTGCTCACCACAGTGATTAGCTTTTAACATGTAGGGAGAGGTACTGTAAATGAAGACTATTTCCAAATACATTGCTGTGTTTGATTTTGCTTTGTTCAGGAGATAAAGAAGACTTTATCAACTGCTATTGTACACAAGTTTCTCTAGATTACTGACCACTTCTCTCTGCTCTCTCTTCTCTCTCTTTGGGCCACATGAATGAAAACTGTTTAGGTCTAAAACTCACTTTTAGTAACCTATGGGCAAAAAAGTGAGTTTTAGACCTAAACAGTTTTCATACTTGTGGCCCTTTGTGTCAAGCTTACCACTGACCATGGTAAGTCACTCCCTGCTAAATCTTATCGCACGAAGCTTGTTTATCTAAGATAATGACAAGCTTTAACCCTTAGAGCTCTGTAGCCTTGTGCACTACACATGAAAAAAAAATCCTGCAATCATGTCACTGTAACAGAGCTATGATATGCCAATCACTGCTCTAGATCCACCCACAGTCTAAACAGTAGGTATGAGCCTGAAGCTGCCTATGTTTCTGTGAAACAGCATGGTTAGACAACCACCTTAAGGGTTTTGAATTTTTTTATGCCATAAATTAAGTGAATATGTGAAAATACCCCTTTAATGTTCAGTTGCAGGAAATACAACATGGATTCTTTATTCCCTTTTCTCAATTTTAGCTGGCGTTACTATGCACATATAGTCTTAGTGTTCTCCTTAAATGAAGGTTGATAAAGAAGATACAGATTTTTCATCAATGGGTAAGGGTTGGGTGAGAAATATCACCGTCTACAGCACTACCACTATTATCGGGTCAGTCCTGTTGATTCAGCCAATTGAAGATACCAAAAGCCGCTTGCAACCACAAAGGAATTTTATTTTATTTACAGAAGTTCACAAACCTTTGTAATCATCCACAATGATGTCTGTAAGGGTATGCTCACACGGCATAATTGCGGGATGTATTTCACTGTGTCTTTGCACTTCAATATGCCTGGAATGCACCCCGCAATTACAGTCTCCCCCAGCGTACAATGCGCGCGTATTGTACGCTGGAAGAGAGAAGTGACATGATAATGAAAGTGCACTCAAGAAATACGCGATGGTCAGCGCATATTTCTAAAACACCCGGCGTATTACGATGCGTACAGTATGCACTGCAATACGCCGTGTGAACATACCCTAACACTCACGATGACTAGCACTACTAGCGCTACCATGCTTGCAGCTACCAAAAAAATGTGGGTTGCTTAAATAAATGTTTTATAATGATCTTGCTGTAGACAGCAAAAACATATTTCATACCAGCCTACTAAACCATTAAAATACAGAAAAGTGACGATTATACTAAGCTTTGGTTTAGGATACTATGTGTAGCCCAGGGGCGTAACTACAGGGGTAGCAGACGTAGCAGTTGCCATGGGGCCCGGGACCTTAGGGGGCCTGGGGCAGCTACTACCATGTCTGCTGCCCTGGTAGTTCGGCTCCTGCGCCGGCAGTGAACGCGGAGCTGCGGGGCCTGGCGCATGCTGCATCTGAACGCCTGGGCCCCCAGCCCGAGCGTTCAAAGGCAGTGCCACTGGCGCTCCTCTGTGCTAATCTGCCTGCCAGGCGCAGGCGCCGGCCTACAGTGCTGACGTGGGCTCCGCGATGACGTCATATTATCGCACCACCCGTGCCGAGCACAGACTGCCCGGGAGCTGAGCTGCGAGGAACCGTGGGGCAGGTGAGTAAGGGATTTCATATTTTTTTAACTATAATGAACCCTGCCCTAAACTTGCCTGCCTATGTGGGGCCCCTTACACTACCGTAGACCCTGCCTGCCTATGTGGGGCCCCTTACACTACCGTAGACCCTGCCTGCCTATGTGGGGCCCCTTACACTACTGTAGACCCTGCCTGCCTATATGGGGCCCCTTACACTATCCTAGAGCCTGCCTGCCTATATGGAGCCGCTTATACTACCCTAGACCCTGCCTGCCTATATGGGGCCCCTATACACTACCCTAGACCCTGCCTGCCTATATGGGGCCCCTATTCACTACCCTAGAGCCTGCCTATGTGGGACCTCTATACACTACCCTAGACCCTGCTTGCCTATATGGGGCCCCTATACTCTACCCTAGAGCCTGCCTGCCTATATGGGACCCCTATACATTACCCTAGACCCTGCCTGCCAATATGAGGCATCTATACCCTACCCTATGCCCTGCCTGCCTATATGGGGCCCCTATAGCATACCCTATGTCCTGCCTGCTTGTATGGGGCCCCTATAGATCACCATAAGCCCTGCCTGCCTGTATGGGCCCCTATAGATTACCCTAAGCCCTGCCTGCCTGTATGGGGTCCCTATAGCCTACCCTTAGCCCTGCCTGCCTGTATGGGGCCCCTATAGCCTACCCTAAGCCCCGTCTGCCTACATATATGGCCCCTATAGACTACCTAAGCCCTGCCTGCCTATATGTATGGCCCCTATAGCTACCTAAACCCTGTCTGCTTACCTATATGGCCCTATAGCTACCTAAACCCTGCCTTCCTACCTATATGGCCCTATACCCTGCCTGCCTATTTATTTGGGGCCCTATAACTACCTAAACTCTGCTTGACTGCCTATATGGGGCCCTATAGCGACCTAAACCCTGCCTACCTATATGGGGACCCTATTGTCTACCTAAACCTGGCCTATCTAAACCCTGCCTGCCTAAATGGACCCCATATAGCCTGGGAGACAGGGAGTGAGGTGCTGGAAAATTGACGCTTCTAAGATATTTGTATCCAAATCTGCAGGGACAAGTGGCCAGGAAAAGCCATCATGACGGTCTGGACCGGATGCAGAACAAAAGGGAAAGTAACCGACTTGTCACAGAAACGTCACCTGTGAGTCACAAGGTGTAACTACACTTTAATCACATATGTCTGCAGAGCCTGTGTACACTGGTGTCTAACACTATATGGTCACTGTATGGGGGTAATATACAGTCTGCAGAGCCTGTGTACACTTCTATATACCAATATATTGTCACTGCATGGGGGTAATAGAGCACCTGTGCACACTGATCACTGATACCTACCACTATATGGTCACTATATGGCGGTACTATTGGTCTTTGTATACTGATCAGTAATAGTGTATGGGGTATTATTCAGTCACTACGTGGTGGTAATTTGAGATCATTTTCTGGTGGTATATTCAGGTCCTTATATAGTACCATTATTGGTAATGTTGGTCTTGGTAGTGGGATTTGTTTGTTAGCAGTATGATGGTGATATGTATGGTGAGGTATTTGTCCCTTGTATTATCTAGTAACTGCATGTCCCAGTAAATGTTCGTGGTCGGGGAGGCAGGTGAGGGGCAAGTAGGGGGCCCCATCCAAAAGTTTGCTATGGGGCTTCGGCTTCTCTAGTTACACCCCTAGTGTAGCCGTATAAAATATCTGGATCCAGTGTGATGGAAACTTTGGGATCAGGAATGAAATCCTCCTTAGGGAACATTGGTTCTTGCGCAATGGGTTACAAAGCCTTCATTAGTAGGGGAAACTAAGTTTATCCTCCTCCCTTTATCCACATTTTCCCCACACTTGGTTGAACTTGATGATGATATGTCTTTTAGCAACCGTACTAAATAACTATGTAAGAATATCTACATCTACATAGCTTCAGACCTGGATAATCCCATTTCAAGATTGTTATCTTCCATAATTTGATGATCCACAAATCTTTTTGGACTGGGTATACCAGACTTACCTGGTGTCTTCAAGTCTCATTATCTAATTTGCCATTAAAACTTTCTTTTCAAAAGTTTTTATAACAACAGTTTGCATAAACTGACTTAAAAGTTTGCATATATTTCAAATTTACCTTTATGCGGACTTCATGGGCTTTTGGTGGCGCAACTTCAATATCTTCAATCTTAAAAGGTTGACGTGGCTCCCATAACACTGCAGCCTTGCATTTAATAACCTGAAAGATATACAGAACTTGAAGACAGCTAGTTGTGACATTTCCATAGTCCATTGGATAACAATATTGATTTACAGTAAATTAAATTGCATTATACTGGATATTTTAACATCCCTTTCCCTCCCTTGTCATTTATGGACTGTTTCTAAAAGCCAATGTAAGATTTCTAAAGGATATAAAAATACATCCAGATATATTAGAATATTGTGCCACAACTCACAAAATAGTTAGAGACAAAGGGCAGGCTATACTATGTCTCCCTCATAGACAAAGTCACCAACCTATTGTAAAATAGTTGTTATGGACATTGGGTCACTTTATGTTATTATCAAAGAGCAGTGACTTAATTGTTCAAGCTTTAAATTTCTGAGTTAGACAAAATGGCTGCAACTCAGCTTCTATCTTGTTCTACTTCTTCCAGCTTTTTGTCTAACAGACTATTCAGCTCTGCTGAATAGATATATTAGCTTAATACTGTTATATCTTATGTTACTGAAGGTTACTTCTTAGTTCCCTATTTTGTACTCACTTCCCTATTTATGATTTTTGACTTTATGCCCAGAAACTGATTCAGAGCAAAGAAAAACAACAATGTCTAGAAATATTTGACTGCACTTGTATCTAGGTTAACTATAATGATGTTGAAGCAAGCATTGAATAAGGTGTTTGATTGGATTATAGTGTTCACCAATAAATTTAGAATAAAGTTAAGATATATGTGTAATTGACAGTAACCAATAAACTTATCAGGGTAGGCTTTGGTATGATAATTATGGGGAGGCTTAATTTAGTTGTTTGACCAATAGGATATGTAATCCATGCATAATGATGTATAATGATGTATTGTTTTATTAATATATTAAAAACAAGACCCGCCTTAAACAGAAGTTATATAAACTCATGCATTGCTTGTAACAAACCAGAAGATTTGCATTGACAACTGTGCCAGCATCTCTTTTCTTCATATGCATCTGTCTTAGTTATGGATTATTGATTAATTTGGAAACCGCACAACGAGGTTAAGGAGGGTATTTAGGAGCATTACGTTACATTGTCTTTATTGAATTGATTCCGTTTTACAATGGCTTAACTGAACTCAGGTTCAAGATAAGTAATCCTGACCCTATACTGGCGTTAAAGTATTTTACAAGTCTTAAGAATATAACTTATAATCAGTCCTGATGTGCATGGGCAGGATCTGCTCTGCTCTGTATGTGTGTCTGTTTGTCTGTGTTTGTATATCTCTGTGTCTGTGTGTGTTAAGGAACAGCTAAAGATTCGAAGTGGAGCCTCCAGAGGAGAAAACTGAACTGGTAAAACTGGTAAAAAATACCACATATAATCTAATAATCATAAATAGTACTATTCCTCATTTACACACAAGTGACAGCTTACCTAAAATGACAGGTACTCTGTAACTAAATTTAAGTGAGCTGCAGTACCAGACATAGCCACATGGACAAGAACAATAGTAAGCCAGTACTGCAGTGAACACGGTAGATGTTACATAAATTAACACCTTTTACTATCAAACTGTAACATTTCAGTTCTAAAGTAATTTTAAGTCCAAGATTAGCAGCAGATTATGGCTCCTCTATTAAACCAGGGTATAATGCTCTCTATATGATATGGTACTGCATGTTACATTTACTTTACCAGAACTATGTTTGTGCATAGTAGGGCCAGAAAAATGCACTTTGGTGCCCTAGAAAAACAGGACAAATGGCCATGACTGCTGATCAGGACCTTGTGATTGCATTGTGAGGGAGTTATGGCTTCTAGGTAGTTAAATGGCAGCTGGAGGTCTGCTCCCTGTATGAAGCGGTCATCTATTTCTGCCTACCCATCGCACCGCCATTTTTGTATAGTTATATACACACCTATGTATATCTATGTATAAGCAGTATATACTTGTAAGAGGTGCCAAATATAAATAAAAGAGCAGTTGGTGTTGTGAGATGCCTTATAGTGACTATTCCATTGGCACAACAACCAAAACATTTTTAAACTACAAGTGCGGTAAAAAATAAAACTACATTATAAATTCTTCCTTTTTATTTTAATTCCATTCCTAGTTTTGGCTTAAAAACCATCCAACAATTCAGCTTCACTATAATATGAATAGATCCCGTTATGCAATGAATGTTTATGTAACTGAAGCTTTTATAAATTAAAACTCACTCTGTTAAACTTTGTTCTCATCTTGTTAATGAGATACAGATGATAAATTGTTGGCTTTTGTCTTTACCTTCACGGAAAATTAGACGATTGTAGCTGTGATTATTTGCGTTCGCAGTATGACATATGATCCAAAGGCATTCTGTAAACTTTGAGCAGCCTTTGTTAATTATTACATTGCAAATAGACCTTTGAATATAAACAAATTGTTCTGTCTATGGCTGTTCTGTCTAATTTCTTGCCTCCTCTATACATCAGGCCACATGTATGAAAACTGTCTAGGTGTAAGACTTGCTTTGTTGCCCATAGCAACCAATCAGAATGCACCTCTATTAGACCTGGACCGTTTTCATACATGAGGTCCTTTGATTTATTAGGTGACATCTATGAATTCGCCTTTGACATTTTTTTGCCGTATATTGCAAGTTCTATAGATGTATGGACAGGCGTAGGGCCAAACTTGGTGCAATGTGCGCCTGAGTAAACAAATACACACCACAAACATATATAGTGTTGAGAAATAAACTATACTATCACTGCAAATAAAAAATTCCCAACTAAAATATAACTTTTAATAAATAATATTAAAATGTAATATAAATCTTATCCCCATCGATTATAATACTTTATAGAGTGCCCATCAGTAAATATATAAAAAAAATACCAATATACCAGAGGAGGAAGTGGAATAACTATATAATGTCCCCTCTAATCCTGTCTGACAGCAGGTTCATCGACCTGAAAAGAGCGGCTCCACTATAATGTACAGAATCCCTCAATGGTACAAAGAAATAACAAATACCAAATACGAAAAAATCCCAGCACAATTGAAGTAAAGAAAATAAAGTAAATACCAGGTAAACAAGAATAAAGAAAGTTCAGACGCGTTTCTCCCTCATCTTAGGTGCCATGTCCGTTATCACACATTCTTTTGGCCATTAGCTAAGTATATTTTTTTGCCAATTGCAATGTTTGTAATATCAGACATTTGGGTATAATGTATGTATCTGATTTATATGTCTATGATTAATTTCTAGTGCAGATTCGTCCCCTGATGAACCCTCGTTTTGAGGGGGAAATGCGTCGGAACTTTCTTTATTCATGTTTACCTGGTATTTACTTTTTTTTGTTTACTTCAATTGTGCTGGGATTTTTTCTTATTTGATATTTGATATATCTTTGTACCTTTGAGGGATTCTGTACATTATAGCGGAGCAGCTCTTTTCAGGGCGATGACTTTGCTGTCGGACAGGATTAGAGGGGACATTATATAGTTATTCCTCTTCCTCCTCTGATATATTGGTATTTTTTTATATTGATATTGAACTGATGGGCACTCTATAAAGTATTGTAATCAATGGGGATAAGATTTATATTACATTTTAATATTATTTATTAAAAGATATATTTTAGTTGGGAATTTTTAATTTGCAGTGATAGCAATGTGCGCCTGACAACATATTTTAATGCGCCAAAATTTGGTGCGAAATTGCCACAGAAAGTTTTCCACATAACACTCTATGCGGTAATTTTGAGTTTTATGCGGCAAATATGTTCGGCGCATAACACTTTCATTCAAATTGTCGTATTATACACTCCTCTATATCTATTTACAACTGGTGTGTTGGAGCCAAGCTACAAAAATGGCGCATGGGAATTCATGTGTTTTATTTAATGCTTGATTGCTTTTTAACATGTTTCTTGTAGTAAATGCACAAAATGTTGGGGCACATTTATCAAGGCAGTTGCGCCAGATTTCTGGCACAATTTGCACCAAAAATGCTATACACCACATTATGGACGCAATGTATGAACGGGCTGCACCAGATCTCTAGCGGCTTTTCAGCCCGATATTCAGCACAGCCCCGTTCGCTACATTTTTAAATGTCCTGCACACCAATATCAGGCGCATTTCAATGTGCAAGCGGCACTCTGTAATGGGCCTGATTTTGGGGGCGTGCTGGAGGTGGGGCACACTAGAACTGTACAAAGCTATAGATTTATAGCTTTGCTATGGCAATTCTAGGTGCATTACTGCTGGAACAGGTAAACCACTTTAGAAGTGGTATACTTGACCCAGAAATGTTGTACAAGTGCTAGAATGCGCCTGATTTATGACCCGCTGTAGAGCAGGTTCATAAATCAGGGGCATTCTAGGCTATTATTATACGCATGAAATTTTCCATTTCAAAGCTGAATTTCATACATTAGACACTTCTACTCTTCAGTCGACAAAAGTGGTGTGGCCTGTAGATTGTAAGCCCTCACGGGCAGGGACCTCTTTCCCTCTGTACCAGTTGTTAGTCACTTATTGTCACTTTGTAATTGTTTGACCAATGTTATTTATGTACCCGCCTGAAATGTACAGCGCCATGGAATCAAGGGCGCTCCAAAATAAATGATAATAATAATAATAATAATAATAATAATAAAAATAAAGAAATACACTAATTTTAAGCGAAATACCTAAGTAATGATGTGCATTATCCATATGTAATTTTTCTTTGATGCATTTTTTATGCTTTTTTGACATATCTACATACTCAAATATGGAGGAAACAAAATGCATCTATTTTGTGCTATATTCTGCAAAGAACATTGATTTTAATGGAACAACTACACATGTAAATGCATATTTTACGCTTAAAATTGGGGTTCACATTGTATTTTTTTAATGCAAATTTTACATGTTTGATATGTACCAAAAAACTCATCAGAAAACATACCCATAATGTTTCATTGTTTTCTATGGAAAAACGCACCGTTGGGTACATGATATGTTTTTACATGTTGTTTATAGCAATACATCGCATCACTTTTCTACTTATAAATGTCACAGAAAAACTGGAAGGGAAGTAGGAGGAGGATGGGTCAGGAAAATTTCAGGAAAGGAGTAAGTCCAGTCAGGTGAGAGGTAGCCAGGAGAGATAAGTGGGGTGGGGAGATCCTCTGTGAATAAGACTTTAACCGTACTTTACCCAGAGTGCGTATCAGCCATATCTTCCTTCTTCCCCTCTCACGTTCAAAAATTTCACATTGAGAAAATGATCACCGCGGGCAAATATGTTATAGGTGTAGAGCACACCAGGGAGCGGAGTCTAAGGGGCAAGGCCGGATGGACTTCGCTGTGGGAAACCCCCAGATCGCTACCCCTGACGTGGCTTCCTGCGGTGACAGCCGATGTGCAGGACAAGGGACTCCAGGTACTGGCAGAGGTGACAGCTAGCCGGTAATAAAGTTCCAGGAGATAATGAGCTGGTGCAGCGGCAGATAAGTAACAGTCGCACTGGGACTGTTTCAACGCCAGATAAACAGCAGTAGGTACTTGAATAACACAAGGTACAGCAAGGAGGGGTCAGGAAAACAGAAAGGACATCCACAAACTTACAATGAGCCAAGGCAGGAAATTCCTTACAACAGAGAAGGTCACAGGTCATTGGCCCGGTAAGTAACACGCTGTCCCTTTAAATTGCCTGAACTGCCGCACACGTGCATGCACAGGATACCATGGAGCAGGAGCAAGGATAGGTGAATGAAGCCAGGACCGGTGAGTTTATACAGAACGATGCAGTAGATAGCGCAGGGCACACAGTAGGGACCCAGCCAAGCCTGTGGGAGCACAACAGTGAGATGGGCAAGTCTGTGGCCTGAACCAGGAGCCGCGGCGTAAACCGTGACAGTACATCCCCCCTTAAGTGCTCCCCTCTGGGCTAGCTGGCTACCTCGAAAACACCCTGGGGTAACTACCTCCTCCTAAGTATCCCAAGAACTGTCTTCAGATGAGAAGTTAGTCCCAGGTAACTTCTGGGACCTGGGGAACAGAAACAGCAGAAATGGAAGGCTGAGAGAGAGGTGGGCAGGCCTGCGACATGTCTTGACAGACCAGGGGATCTTCCTGGACTAGGGAATCCACCGCTAGAGTAACTGAACAGGAAGGGGAATGCGTGGATGGGATTGCAAATGATGGGCAGGCTTGAGGCAGCGAGAATGGCATAGATTGCCCCATTGGATAACTTCACACGTTTTCCAATCCAATGACGGACCGTGAAGCTGGAACCAAGGAAGACTAAGCAGAATCATAGCAGAGTACCTAGGTAGGATGTAACCTGACATTTCCTCCTTGTGTGAACTTCCGACTTGGAGAGACAGAGGCTTGGTATGGCAGAGCACGGAAACGATCAGAATATGCGCATTGATGGAGGAGAAATGCAGGGATTTCTCCAGACAGGAGACAGGCAGAACTTCTCCAGCAGAGACGAAGGAATAAAGCACAGCAGGGAACGTAGAACCAGAAGAAACACTGAGAGTGATCAGTGTGGTCAGACGAGAAACAAAAGCATCATTACTCAGGGTCCTCTCACCCACAAAACCTTGGCACTTGGGTTTCTTGGACGCAGTCGTATACACTAATGCAACGGGGACAGGAGCCGGGAAAGGTAAGTTTATACAGACAGAGGCAGCATAGAGTGCAGGGAACACAGCATGCCCCTGGTCCGCAACAGAAACCGCGACATGGACCAGGAGCACAATAGAGGCACTGGCACATCCATGGGCCGAGTCAGGGACCACAGCAAGAACCATGACAGCTAGTTTATTTCCTTGTCATCTTCTGCCTAGATTAATGCAAAATACTTCTCTGTGGCTTCCGATTAACAGGGTATACCCATAGGTCTTGGTGCTGGTAGGTTTTAATGTAGCTGGATTACTCAGTAATCCCGCTATATAGAAGATTGGTTTCATCTGCTAATTGAAGCTGACACCCGCCAGTAACAGCAGGGAATGAAATTGGCTCCGTTTCCTGCTGTACAACCATGTAGACACAGAGACAATCATGGCCGTGGCATCTAAATTAAATGAGAGACTGTACAGATTGGTTAACATAGTGGCTGGAAGCCTTATGAAGACTTCCATTGCCGCCATGAATGTGGTTCTAACACTTCCTGCTCCAGGTAGTGCTAGAACAGCCATTTTTGAACATTGTTTATACAATGCAAAAGGGTGAAGTAACAATTGCATCTACTAATGGTCAAGTACCTTAGGGGGCTCAAAGTCAAAAGTAAAAAAAAAGCATAAAAAATTAAGAATTAGAAATTTTAAAAGTTCAAATCACCCCCCTTTTGCCATTTTACAAATAAAAGAAATAAAATATTTAAAAAAGTTACACATAATTGATATTGCTGCATCCATAAAAGCCTGATCTATTAAAATATAACATTTATTCTGTACACTGAACACCATAGAAGAAAAAAATTCCAAATTACAAAAATGCAGGTTTTTTTTGGTCACTTCACGTCCCCTAAACATTGGAATAAAAAGTGATGAAAAAGACGCATTTCAAAACGGTACCAATAAAAAATACAATTCAGCCCACAAAAAAATCACCACACTTACATCCAGGTAAACTAGGATATAAAAGAGTCCTTGGAGCTTGAAATTGGAAGGATTAACCACAAGAAAATATTAATTTTAGCTGAATTATTTGATGTAGGTTATGTTACACTTGGAAGCCATTTTCTGAAGTTTTATACAAAACCATGTACAAAAAAGTATCATGACAGATGACCAAGAAAAAAGTAATGTTCTCTTTATCACAGGAAAATTTGTTGAAGACATATTCAGATATTGAAGGGAATGTATCATCTATGTTGGTTTTGCTAATTAAAACCATAAACTTTGGTAATATTTTTTTGAATGTTTTAGTTTTTATTGTATTTTCTGTTCATGCTGCTGCTGTGCTCTGTAAACTTCAGTTCACAGATTGCTACAGGGTGGGCATGTTCACAAAAAAAGGGAATATTCACTAAGAATCTGTTGGAGGATTTTGATGCAAATTTGCTATGAATCCCCAATAAAATCTACATGTGTACAATGTCAGATGTTACTGCACGGCTGGCGTGCACACACACGGACCCGAGTCTTTCCTTGGCCCATTTTCCTTCTGTCAACATCCAATATCGCATATGATGTTCAGTCCGCTTTAACACTTCTCCTCTAACCGTGATAAGATAGTAGATAACTCCCTCTGATTTCCACAGGTTTCAGTCCCTGGCATACACACCCACACTTGTATGAAATTCCAATGAAAATTCATGGTGAAATGTGTGTTTCTCTTGCAGCTTTATTGATCTTCTCTCTCTGGCATTCTGACTCACTCCCTCACAGACAGACCAAGCAGCTAACAGAATGGCTGTGCTTTTTTAACTGTCCCTGTAACTATGGTTACAGCCCCTCCCCTGTCAGCTTCTCTGATTGGACAGCAGTACAGATCTTTCCAGAACTGGCTGTATAGAGTGTTAACCCTGTAACTGCTTCATAATTACCTGTTTAAGTAAACACTTGACTCTTTTCTAAATCACAGGGGCACTTGAGGCCGAGTTCACATGGCTTATTGACGGCGTAATTGCGGGACGGATTTACGCCGTGTGATCGGGAGCAAGGGAGGGGGTGCCGGCAGCTCGCCGGCCCATAGACATTCATGATCCACGCGTGTTGACCGTCGTGAATAATTAACATGTCACTTTATCCCCACTCGCGAAATGCGGGGAGAGGAGACAGAATCCACAGTTCTCTATGAGAACTGTGGATTACCGTAATGACTGGGACGTATTTCAGCTCCTAATTCGCGTAGTACGGCGTGAATTACGGACTGAAATCTGTCCCAAAATAAGCCGTGTGAACATAGCCTAACTCTTTAACTCATGTCAAAACTTCAGAACAGCAGAATGCAATGTGACAGACCAGAGTCATCAATCATACATCAGACGACGCCTCCCAGTAAGAACGACAGTGGGGCCAGACTACCAGCTCACAGTTGCAAACGTAACATCATCATTTACTGCTGTACACATAGTAGTAAAAATATAACACTCATCTAACACACAGTATACACTAATAAAGTATATAAACAAATTCAGCCCATTGTGAGCCTAATGTATATAAAAAAATCAGAACTGGACAACCCCACCTCAGAAGTTGCAATTTGTAAAATCCATTATGCTGGTTAATTTCCGTGTGGAGAAATATTACATCACATAGATGTGATAAAATGAGATCTCATTCACATGGCCAGTACTGTATTCTGCTGCAGATTTTCCAGAAACTTATCCACATGGAAATTTCAGTAGTTGCAGACATAACCTAACATATATTTGTCAAGTCTCCCGTACTATTTAATCCATTATATGCCACACTCTGTAGTGACCATAGCATCTAGGTGATAAACAGAAGGGGGGGATTCCTTTGTCTATCCTTCAGGACCCCACAAATGCTGATGGTTGTCATGGCAGCCAGAAGGCAAATAATGTACTGAAATAAAAAAAAAGTAAAGTAAAAATAAATGCTAATTTTTCATAAAAATAGAAAGGTACACATAATAGGTTTTGGCATGATAATATTGATCCAATCTATATAGTCATGGTATTTAATCCACAAATGTCAACCAGGAATGTCTGGGAAATTCCTTGCAAAGAGGATTTCTGGAAGATCGGCAAATCTCCTATAGTTGTCAGTCAAATGGCTGCCAGTTGCTCTTCATGTAGTAGTGGAACCAGGGTAAAGCATAATTTGGTTCTTTCTTGACATCACTTGGGGTAGTGAGGCCATGCCACCTCTAGACTGGCTATCCAACATCCAGGAAAGCTGGGTAACGTCACATCCTAAATCAGCTATCCTGTGTTTTATGTACATTTTTTGGTGGAGCATGTAGCATGCCACAAATCAAAATCTCTCTATTGGCCATTTTCAAAAGTTAGCACATACTGTATCTACCACTATATGGTCACTGTATGGTGGTAATGTTGGTTTTTGTATACTACTGGTAATGTTGGTCTGGGTATAGTAGGATTTGTTTGGTAGCTGTGTGGTGATGATGATATATATTGTGAGGTAATCGCTTTTTGTATTATCTAGTAACTGCATGACTTAAGAGGTCCCAGTAAATGTTCATAGTCAGGGAGGAGCATCCAAAAGTTTGCTATGGGGCCAAAGCTTTGTTAGTTACGCCCGTTGCCGCTTTTATTTCATATAGTGCTCTGGAAAAATGAAAGGGACGCTCTGATTGGTTGCTATGGACAACAAAGAGAATTTTACGCCTAGACAGTTTTCATACATGTGGCCCCTAATGTCAGCCTCTCATGTCAGCGTGCAACAGTTCATTTTTTTACATATTTTATGTATTTTTGATAATATGTAATAAAGGTTTTTGGTTATTATATTGTAAATAGACTTATATGGTAGTAGCAGCTATATCTGTATATAGTTTATAATTCTTCTATTCAGAAGATAGAGTAATTACCTATGTTGGTGCTACTACTGGATAAAATGTATTTTCATACAAAAAAAGTGTTACAAAAAATTTTCAGTAAAACATATTTATTTTCTTAAACCACTATGACAAAGTATGAACATATAAAAGTAAAAACAGGGCTACGTGCTTCTCCTCAGGCTACAAAGTGATTTGAACATTGGCAGGTATTTATAGATGACTGCATATGTGCAACCATATTCTCCTTATTATACTGACATAGTAAGCAATGGATGTGCAATCGTACTTTCCTTAATAACGGGTTGCATAGTTTACATTTATGATAACATTGAATATGTAGTACTATCAATGTGGACTTAATTTTAAATTTGAAAAACTTGATTAAATTAGGAAATCGTAAGTAACTTCAAGATTTTTCTTATACCTTTTCTAACAGCATGAGTTTATGCTGTCGCACCCGAAGTGTCAGCGTGCCAAAAAATCATTAATGTGCATGTCAAGAACTAAATATATTAAAATTGTTACAATTATAACTATCTCCAGAAAAACCAAAAAGGGATATGAAATACTAGTTATCAGTTATTAATTAAAGATACTTTGCCATTATCTAGAGACAAAATTATATAATTTATAAGGTTATAATTATGTATACATCTACAATGAATCTAGATAATAAAAATATATCATTTTTTTCTGGACCCGAGGATAGATAAATGATCAGGTAAAAGTTATCATATTGTTATTTTAATGCGGTTTAGTAAAATATATATTTATAATATCCCATATTTTATTTAAAAAATATGGTGGTGAATACCTTCCATATTCGTCATACTTCCTGGACATAAGTGATCCTGACGGTAAAAGGCTAAATGAAATAGCACGTTTCTTAATCCTAAATTCTTTCTTTCATAAGGGAATATTGTAAATGATGACTGTAAAAGGATTAATTACAGAAGCAATTAAAAAGTCATACTTATTTAAAACACCATATTAATTGTTCAAATATTATATTATTTTCATGGTATACAACTAAAATATTTAATAGGAAGATCAGATAATAGGTCTATAGAAATTTTAATTATCTAAAACAGGTAAATAAAATGTTACATGATATTTAGTCAATAAACTCCTGAGCTTCATTCAACCCATAAGGTGACAACGTATGAAGTTTAAAGATCCAAAACATTTAACAGATACTTAATTGTTGAAATCTATTTGATAGTGGTTTCAGGGATTTGCTCAGTTGGTAGAATGTGATAACAGTTAGGAACCTTATTATGTTCCTCACTCATATGACGGGATAAACTGTGCTTCATAAACCCTTTTTTGATGTTATGTCTATGTACATTCAACTGTTTTGAAAGTTTATTGATGGTTCTGTGAATATATTGCTTTTTACAGATACATTCTATTAGATAGACCACAAATGAAGAGGAACATTTAAGGTGAGGATGAATATGAAATTAATTTGGGACAGTTGATTTTAAAGAATTTCTCACTTTGATTTCTTTATATTTGCAAACTGATGGTCCACATGTGAATACTCCCTTTGTGTTGGTTGTACAGCTCTTTTTTTGGATGATGTTGGCGGAGTCTTGAGGGGGCCAATATATTTTTTAATGTCAAAAGTCTTCTATACGTAATTTTTGGAGCTGATGGTAATAAAGGGGCCAGAATAGGGTCCATTTTTAAAAGCCCCCAATGTTTCTGGAGTTGTTGATGTTGGGAATTAAAAGTAGTAATGAAATTGTTTGCTGGATTTTCACATAAAACTGAATTTTTTAGCTTTTTAGGTTGTAGAATGCATTGTTGTTCAGATAATTTAACTGCTTTAATTATAAGACTTTGGAAATCCTTTTTCAGAAAATTTCTTGTGATTTTATTAGACTGTTCTATGTAATGTGCCTTTGATGTGCAGTTTTTTCTTATTCAGCGATATGGGTGGATGGGAAATTTCTTTTCCACTTTGAGTAATGAATGCTCAAAAAGTGTAAATATCCGTTTGAGTCTACTGTCTTAAATTGAGTTTTGGTATGAATAACATTATCATGGTGGAAAAGAGTAAGATCCAGAGAATCAATCTCATTTTTATTAATGGTCATGGTGAATTTGTCATCTTTGTTTGAATTCAAATATACAAGGAAATTCTCCTCTTTCAGTTCCCTTCCACACAAACAGCAGATCATCTATATATTGTCTGTAACAGTGAATATACTCAGAATATGGGTGGATAGAACAATGAGATCACCCTCGAGGAGGCCTCTAAACAGGTTGGCATACGATGTGGCTACTCTTGTGCCCATCGCAGTGCCAACCTGTGGATGGTAATGGGCCCCCTTGCAGGTGAAATAGTTATTATATAATATAAATGTAAGGCCCTCTATCAAAAATTCCTTTTTTCCTTCTATTACAGTAGGATCTCGATCTAGGGAGAATTAAATCACTTCTATATCCATTTGGTAATTTATATTAGAGTATAGTGATTGGATATCAATGGTCATAAAAATTTTTTCACTATTCCACTGATGTCCAACCAATATAAGTCAGTGTAAATACATTTGTAATATTTATAACAGTGTTTTTGGATATTCTGGAGAACATATATGTTTTGCTATTGTAAACCAGTACCGTATATACTTGAGTATAAGCCGAGTTTTTCAGTACAAAAAATGTGCTGAAAAAGCCATCCTCAGCTTATACTCGAGTCACTATCGGCCTCCAGGTGCTGCCATTGCCCAGGCACTGGCGAAAATCTCTTCAGCTGTATGCGACTCCTCTAGGAGCGCATACAGCTAACTCTTGAATAACCTGCAGGCGGCTTATTTTCAGGTTGGCTTATACTTGAGTATATACGGTACTTTTCTGTTATTAGAGATAGATCATTTGACCTTGTCCCAAGTTCAGATTTATTTTTTTACCAGCATGAACACTGTCTACTCTACTCTATTCTGTTTCTGCATGTGTTATTGTGTGTATTTTTTCTGAATGCAGGAGGTTTTGGAATTAATTTCAGTAAAGTAATGTAAAGTAACTGAAGAAAACCACCTGCATTTGACAAAAATGCAAGCAGTAACACAACGTGAGAACCCAGACAAGGCAGTGGCATTCACAAACTATTGTAATGGGGGAAGACTGACCCGTTATGGTGGTCTGTTGCATTCTGAACCGAGGAAAAGGGAAGAACCATTTGTGATGCTTTTTAACTATTTAATTTTACTCACAAGCTATTTCAGTCAGGGAAAGTCTGTTTCAGCTGACTCCCTGAGCTCCCTCCTGAAATGGACTTTTCAACAAACTCTGTAAGTTAACCCTTTATGTCCTTTATTTCTGTGCATCTTAGGGGGAAAGAGTAGGTAGCAACCTCAAGTGTCAGTGCAGAGTGAGAGCAGCACTGATTGGTAGAACAGTAGTCAGCAGGGGCTGCTTCACCAGTCAGAACACTGCTCACAGTCCAGCATACTCTGTATCTGGGGCTGTGTAGGTATCTTCCCACATTGTATACCACTTCCCCTATGCTGAGCCCTCATCAGAGACGAAGGGAAGCTCTTGCCGAATGACAATTGCACCAGACTACAGGAGACAGGTAAGCGCCGTTTGCAAGCGCCGAATTTCCAACAAGCAAACGACACTGTCAGTGCCGAAAAACCGTCACGTGAACTCACCCTACGTGTGTAGTGTGTCTGTGTTCAATATATGCATATATACACATACAATTTCTAATGTAATATCTGGGGTGCAGTGTGTAATGTAATAAAGTCTGGGGTATGGCAGACCTCCCAACTGTCCCGATTTGGGCGGGACATGCACGAATTTGGAGGTGTGTCCCGGCGTCCCGAGTTATGACCTGAAAGTCCCGACTCTCAGATCTTAGATGGCAGGGAGGTTTGGCCACGCCCCCTCTGTACAGCTACTTCATCTGCTACCCAGCCGGCAGTGTTACCCGGTAGTCCCCAGCGCCGCCACCCACCACTGGCGCAGTTCACTCTCTGGGGGCGGCGCCGCTCGCGATACTAACCTTGCGACGTCACCTTGTGAGAGGGTTATGCCTGGCATCTGAGAGCCGGCATATACATAACTAAAAGCAGGGAGGAAGGGAGCGGGACAAAGAACCAGAATATAGAGAAACTTAGACAAGGAGTAAGGGAACGGGGCAAGGAACTAGAACATAGAAAAGCGTAGATATGGAGTAAGGGAGCGGGGCTAAGAACCAGAACATAGAAAAATGTACAAGGAGACAAGAGTCGAATGTATAAAAAAGTTAGGACAATAGTGGACAGGAGTAAGCCAGGACAGCAAAATAAAGGGATAGCGGCCAGTGGAATTTATGAGAAGATAATCAGGATATACAACTATAAGACAGGAGGGGAAAAGTACAAACAAAATTAGGAGAACAGTGGAAAGAGGAAGTGATATTGGAAAATGTGCATCAGAGGAGCACATAGAGGGAGATAATAGGGACTGGTAAAGATATAAAGGAAAAATAGAGAGACAAAATGGAAGAACAGAGGATTATGCAGAAGTGAACAGAATGAATAGTGAATGGCATGGAGACAATTATATCGCCAGAATAGGTACTATAGAATATACATTGATCGAAAGAATAAAGGGAACACAACACAATGTAACTCCATGTCAATCACACTTCTTGGGAATTAATTGATTATAAATGTGCAAAGGATGCTATAATTTACTTATAAATGTGCAGGGGACTTATAGCCTATTCATTAATGTGCAGGGAGACGCGTGGCTCTAATGTATTATAAATGTGCAGGGACGCTCTAATTTATTATAAATGTGCAGGCGACGCTCTAATGTATTATAAATGTGCAGGGGACGCTCTAATGTATTATAAATGGCTGGGGACGCTCTAAATGCTATTGATAAAGTGCAGGACAGATGTATTATAAATGTGCAGGGGGAGCGCCATGCTAAGTAAAATGTCGCGGGACGCTAATTAATTATTATTTTTGCGTGGCGCTACATCATGTATATTGCAGGGGCACTAAGGTGTATCTAAATCATGGAGGGGAGATATTATAAATGTGCAGGGGGAGTTAATCTACTGTAAATGTGCAGGAAAACAACAAAGGACACTATTTTACACAGCGTTTAGACGTGGTTCACACTGCATGGAGGTTCCATTAGATCCCATTATGCAGAGGTGAAAATGTGAATTAGGACCCATTTTACAAGGGACACCTCTGGTTCAGACCCTATCGATTACAATAGTTTGTTCGTTTCCGCTGGGTGCTTAGTCAGACGAAAAAATAATGCAGCTTGTGTTATTTTTTATGGCATTCAATGATTAGCATTATCATGGCGTTGTCATCACGTTCCCATACGAGCCAGTCCATAGTGTCACTATTGTTTTACCAGGTCATCATGTGGCTTGCCATGTGGCGGGTATAAATCAGTCAGTCATAAATTATTGGAACTCTGACGCCACTATCCCCTAGAACTTTTCTTCACAGATTTGTATGGATTTATGATATACATAACTTTATGGTAAATTTTATAACCAAGATGCACGGTTGGTTGGTAGAGTGGTTTGGCAGGGGAGGGGTGATTATGTGAGGGGGGTGGTTAGAGAGCGTGTCCTTTGTGTGATGATATGTTTGCATGGTAGAGGGTTTGTGAATTTTGATGTCATTGTACCTAGTGTGGTTAGAGGCGTGGTCTGAGTGTCACTCTTTGCAGGCATCTAAACTTGGAAGGTATGTTTGTGTATGTAATCTCTGGGGTACAGTGTGTAATTAATCTCTGGGGTACAGTGGTAGGTAATTAATTCTGAGGTCAGTGTGTAATAAAACATTTTCGGAGGTTAAAAATGGTAAGTTTTATTTCTTGAGTAAATTGCAATTATTTTAAGGTGCAGTTAGTGATGTAATTTCTGCGGCTCCCATGTGTCATATAACTAATTTCTGGGGTGCTGTGAGTGATGTCATTTCTGGCGTATGGTATGCAATAAAATACATTTTGGGGTACAGTATGTGACATAAGTGATTCCTAGGGGTACAGTGAGATTGGGTTATTTTATTTTCCTCATTCTGTTGTGTAGAGGAGGAAATATTATAATTGGGCTGGTTCGGTTTCATTGGCAGGGCTGCTTTTTATTCCCAGTTCGACTCTAAACTTCAGTAATTAGAGAGCCACTCATAACCTTACAGATTGCACCAAAAGTGTTTGCCATAAGGACTCCGCCCGGACCTGCTGGGGGAGCTCACAGCACTCCCTCGGACCTCCTAGCTGGGTTAGAGTGGGCCTTTTCATTGCAGGGAGAGAAGGGGAGAGAAGAGAAGGGAGGGGAAGTGAAAGGGAAGGTGAGTGAAGGAGGGAGGGATAGAAAGATAGGGGATGAGAGGGAAAATTGGTCTCCACCACTTTTTGAACAAAAGTTACACCCCTGCCTTTAGCTCAGGGATCTCAAGCACAAAGGCTACATGCAGCTCTGGAGGATGTAATCTATGGCCCAAATTGCGGTTGTGTTCTCGAGACATCATTAGGAAAGCAGAGAGCAGAGTAGGAAGAGCATGAGGGTCATGGTCATTTAACCCCCCCAGACAATCTATAGCATCTGCAGCATGGAAGGGATTCTACAGAGAGAGGCCATGATAGCAAAAACCCTAGCAAGTTAACTAAAAGTATTGGTGCCTTGAATGATCAGACACAGTACTCAAGTCACTTTGCCCAATCATAAAAGGGTTTATCTCACCATGCTGTTTCACAGGAACAGGCAGCTTCAGACTCACACTGTCTGGTCAGGCTGTGTGTGGTTCTATAGCAGTGATTAGCATACTTAGTTTCTCTATAACTAGCTAAGTTTTACAGTGACATAAGTGCAAGAGATTTAATCTGTAGTAAACAAAGCTACAGAGCTCCAAGGAGTAAAAAAAAAATCTCCAAGGAGGTAAAAAATAAAGACTCTGCTCCATCTGATTATAGTGACGCAACTCCCTTCTCTCTGTCTTATCAGACGGGAAATATGGGTAGTACCCTAGAGACACTTGTTTGCACTTGGAACAGATAAAATCTCTCATCTTTTGACAAGGGCAATATCAAAAGAGCAATACATTTATTCATTTACCTGTTTACCCATGTTAAAAGCTAATCATTGTAGTGAGAAAATCCCTTTAAGAGAGCTGGGAGCCATGTAGGTACAGTTGTACAGCCCTCTCTAGCTTAGCCCTGCTTTCTAGTTCTACGATTAGGACAGAAATGGAACAGGAAACTAAAAATCATTGTTCAGCTTGTTAAGGCTAAAACATAAACATGAGACAGAATTAGGTTAATGATTGGACAACTGTTGAACAATTATCTGGTGAATGATTTTCTTGCCAATGCAGCTATATATAAATTATTCCATACTGGAAATTAGACTTGTTCAAATTGGCCATACATAATTAATAACAATGGGTAAAGAACAATCAATCTATTTAGGGACATCTGGGAATGTTTTTCATAGAAAGATTGTGGACAAACATGTTTGACTTCATGTCTGTCTGTCATCATTAGCTGTCAACTTTAACCGAACAAAAAATTGCTTTGATAAATGAAATGCCATTTTCATCAACCTGATATCCTAACTGGATATCAGATGTGCAATATTAACCCTTACACTGTCCCCCATCAGGGATCTTAAAAGTAAGTATTTGACACCTTAGACCGTCAGGGATACTTATATTAATACCTTCACTTCCTGAGATCACCAAGGAGGCTCAATGTAATCATTTTACTGCTTTATGCAAGCAGAAATTATGGGCGACATGTATGAATTTGAATGCGTACTTTTTTTTTTACTTGGAGCCGACACCACAGTTCTAAATAGATATATAAGAGTGTAGAATACGTCAGATTTTTGGCGCATTACAAAGAGCTTAATGAGCCAAACGTTGTATGGGCATAGAGTGTAATGCGCCAAACTTGGCGCACTAAGCTCTATGTAATGCGCCAAAAATCTGTTGTATTCTACACTCTTCTATATCTATCTAGAACTGTGGTGTTGGCGCCAAGTAAAAAAAAAGTATGCATTTGAATCCATATATGTTGCCCTCTTAATGTTTCAATGCTCAGATTCTGAGATTCTGAGAGTGTAGAATACGACAGATTTTTGGCGCATTGCATAGAGCTTAGTGCGCCAAGTTTGGCGCATTACACTCTATGCCCATACAAAGTTTGGCGCGTTAAGCTCTATGTAATGCGCCAAAAATCTTCATACTGTCGTATTCTACACTCTTCTATATCTATTTAGAACTGGAGTGCCGGCGCCAAGTTAAAAAAAGTACGCAGTCGAATTCATACATGTCGCCCTATAGATTTTATATGGTTTGATAATTATTAGAATCATCAGTCTCTCAAAGTTCATCTCATTACACTCTATGGCATGCCCATACAAAGTTTGCCGCATTACATAGAGCTTAATGCGCCAAAATTTGTATGGGCATAGAGTGTAATGAGACGAACTGTGAGAGAAGTTTGGCGCACTAAGCTCTATGTAATGCGCCGAAAATCTGGAGTGTCGGAGCCAAGTAAAAAATATCGAATTCATACATGTCGCCCCATGACATTAAAGGGGTTGTCTCACTACGAAGATCATAGTTTAAAATGAGGAGAGAGAGATTGGAGGTCCCAAGTAAAGCAAAAAAACACAGCAGTTCCATGTAAGAGATGCAGGCTTACTTTGGTAGTCCCACAGAAAAAGGAAAAACAGCAGACCCATGTAAAAGGTGCAGACTTAAACCAGCAGCCCCATGTTAAACGGAAAACACAGCAGTCCCATGTAAGGTGCAGGCTTACACCGGCAGGTCCACGTAAAATGGAAAACACAGCAGTCCCATGTAAGAGGTGCAGTCTTACATCGGCAGTCCCATGTAAATATCATGTACAGTCCAACGGAAAATGAAAAACACAGCTGTCCCATGTTAGAGGTGCAGTCTTACATCGACAGTCCCACTTAAAATTGAAAACACAGCAGTCCTATGTAAGAGGTGCAGTTTTACATCGGCAGTCCCACATAAAACAGAAAAACAGCAGTCCCATTTAAGAGGTGCAGTCTTACATCGACAGTCCCATGTAAATCTAATGTGCAGTCACACATAAAACAGAAAACACAACAGTCCGATGTAAGAGGTGCAGTCTTACATTAGCAGACCCACGTGAATCTCGTGCAGTACCATGTAAAAACTTTTGTGAGACAGATGAGAGGTGCCACGTAAACCACTTGTGAGACAGATGTGCAGTCCCATGTAAACACAAACAGATAAAATGTATAGTTTTGTTCTGAAGATCTGTAGCGGTGTAATAATCTGCAGGATATATCACTGTGTGAGTGAGAGAGACAGAGAAAATAATATCACCCATCTTTCCCAGAGTCCTGCATGTCAAATGCCCATTCCAGTTACAAAGTATGTAGAGAGAGTGAGGGTTAGGTATAAACTATCCTGTTATACTTAGCTTTTCACTTCCAATGATTGCAATGACAGCTGAGAACCTCTCCCTTCCCCAGCTCACACAGAATGAATAATCACATGCACACTTTGGGGGCATGTCTGCAGAGAATGAAGATACACCCTGCTGGGAAGAGAAACCCAACCTCCATTTCAGTTGTGCTTGGCAACAAGCATAAAACATGGTCAGCTGCTGTCACTAGACAACCCCTTTAATTCTTCACTGCCCGAGATCACCACAGATTCTGACCTTAACCTCTCTACTGTCCTAGATCACCATCATTTTGGCATTAGCTATGTTACCAACCTAGACCAGAAAGTATACTTACATTTCCCCTTTTACAACCTTACATCAACAGGAATGATGACATTGACTTCTTTACTGCTATAGACTCCTAGCGATGTTTGCATTACCCAATTACTGCCTTTGACCACCAGGAATACAGATATAACACACCTTTATTGCCCTAAGACCACAAGGAATGAAGACAATAACTTTCACTGCACTAGTCCTTAATAGTGTTGAGCGATTACGTTGGCCATCGACATCGGTCGATGGTCGATAGTCGACCATCATCGACAAGATAGTCGATAGTAGATTATGATCAATGACCATTAAAGTTTATGGGAGAGCAACAACTCCTTCATTCTTACACCCAAACAGGGCTGGAGAAGCTGGAATTAACATCTACAACAGTCAAATGGATACGTGCTACATCTTAGGCAACACACTTAGGTTATAAAAGCCACAGAAAAAAAATCACACACCATTCACTATCCCTGTCTTGTTTCCACAGCATGACCCTTAAACCTGCATCACCACAAATTAAAAAGTGCCAGAAGGCAGTAATGATTTGAAACCATCATTTTACTTGAACTGGACATTGATTATACCTGTCCTGTGCCACATCATGAGCCCCAAACCTGCATGACCCCCACATTTAAAAAGTGCCGGAAAAAGGAGTCTTTCAACCACCATTTTAATTGAACTGGACATTGACTATATCTGTCCTGTACCGCAGAATGACCATTAAACCTGTCTGACCCACAGATTAAAAAAGTTGTCGGGAAAAGGAGTCTTTCAACCACCATTTTAGTTGAACTGGACATTGACTATACCTGTCCTGGACCACAGTATGACCATTAAACCTGTCTGACCCCAAATTAAAAAGTGCCGGGAAAAGGAGTCTTTGAACCACCATTTTAGTTGAAATGGACATTGACTATACCTGTCCTGGGCCACAGCATGAGCTCCAAACCTGCATGACCCCAGATTTTAAAAGTGCCGGAAAAGGGAGTCTTTGAACCACCATTTTAGTTGAACTGGACATTGACTATCCATGTCCTGGACCGCAGAATGACCCCAAAACTCGCATGATCCACATGACGATGATGATGACGACATTTGTGGCCGTGACTGGAAGGACGAGGAGGTAAGACTGCTGGATGCAGGTTGCATTAACCACTGAAGGTCAGATTGGCGATGCTGTTCGTTAATGAGATTCACAGGGCCCTGACCCAGCGATGACAGGCCTGACGGTCCTGCAACTGACGATCCGCTGGCATGCGTGTTGTCGCCAGCACTGGAAGGAGCACCTTCTCTCGTACCTCTACCTCCATGTCCTACCCCCCTCTTTGCTTGCTTACCACCTGAATTTCGCTCCTATGTTCAGTAAATATAAAAAATTTTAGAAGATATGGAAGAGTTTTGGAAAGTTCTTATGAAAAGACGGCAAATCACAGCTATTCTCAAATCCCTCAAATCAAAACAAAATTGCTGGATTCAAATATAACTGCAAAGTAGATCTATCAACAAAGCTGGCCTGTGCCAAAGTGAAAAAACACGTATCTGAAATGTATTCGGATAATACAAGGTATTTTTGGCACCTATCAATTCACCTGTGGTGACTACAAAATTGCTGGATTCAAATTTAACTGCAAAGTAGATCTATCAACAAAGCTGGCCTGCGCCAAAGTGAAAAAACACGTATCTGAAATGTATTCGGATAATACAAGGTATTTTTGCCACCTATCAATTCACCTGTGGTGACTACAAAATTGCTGTATTCAAATTTAACTGCAAAGTAGATCTATCAACAAAGCTGGCCTGCGCCAAAGTGAAAAAACACGTATCTGAAATGTATTCGGATAATACAAGGTATTTTTGGCACCTTTCAATTCACCTGTGGTGACTACAAAATTGCAGTATTCACATTTAAGTGCAAGGTGCCTCAATGAACAAGCTGTAGTGCGCCAAAGTAAAAAAAACACGTATCTGTAATGTATTCGGATAATAAAAGGTATTTTTTGGCACCTATCAATTCACCTGTGGTAACTACACAATTGCTGGATTCAAATTTAACTGCAAGGTGGCTCTATCAACAAATCTGGACTGGGCAAAAGTGCAAAAAAACACGTATCTGTAATGTATTCGGATAATATAAGGTATTTTTGGCACCGTTCAATTCACCTGTGGTGACTACAAAATTGCGGTATTAACATTTAAGTGCAAGGTGCCTCTATGAACAAAGCTGTAGTGCGCCAAAGTGAAAAAACACGTATCTGTAATGTATTCGGATAATATAAGGTATTTTTGGCACCTTTCAATTCACCTGTGGTGACTACAAAATTGCTGTATTCACATTTAAGTGCAAGATGCCTGTGGTGACTATAGAATTGCTGTTTTAAGATTTACGTGGAGGCTGCGTCAATGAACAAAGCTGGGTGCGCAAAAGTCAAAAAACACGTCTCGGTTAGGGTTTCGTATAATACACGGTATTTTTGCACCTTTCAATTCACCTGTGGTGACTATAGAATTGCTGTTTAAGATTTACGTGGAAGCTGCGTCAATGAACAAAGCTGGGTGCGCAAAAGTCAAAAAACACGTATCTGTTATGTTTTCGTATAATACACGGTATTTTTTGCACCTTTCAATTCACCTGTGGTGAGTGGTGACTATAGAATTGCTGTTTTCAGATTTACGTGGATGCTGCGTCAATGAACAAAGCTGGGTGCGCAAAAGTCAAAAAACACGTATCTGTTATGTTTTCGTATAATACACGGTATTATTTGCACCTTTCAATTCACCTGTGGTGAATATAGAATTGCTGTTTTAAGATTTACGTGGATGCTGCGTCAATGAACAAACCTGGGTGTGCAAAAGTCAAAAAACACGTAACTGTTATGTTTTCGTATGATACACGGTATTTTTGGCAACAAACAACCTGTGCTGACTAACAAGATTGGTGGATTTGTAATTTAACTGCAAGGTGGATATATCAACAGTCACAGGTGTAATGGGTAAAATTAAAATGAACAATATCTGAAATGTATACTGATAATAAAAGTGGAGTTTTGCAGCTAACAAAGAGACCTGCAGTTACTAGAAATGATGTGTATCCAATAAAAGTTCAGGCTGCCCAATATCCAGGAAATATTTCAATAGCAAACTGTTAATAATAAAGATATTCCACTACAATGTCTACACTAAGTCTTGGTGAACTTTATCCTGTGTTCTTTATTGATAGAGCTTGTCTGTGTTCGCCCGCGGGGCCCCCCCCCTTGCTCCCCCCGCCGTGAATTTACAACGGTAGATGCTGCTTTAAAATTCTCTAGCAAACTTCATAAAATCTTCAAATCTCTAATATAACTAAATTGGAAGGATCACAGCTAATAGTAGAGGTTTCTCTGTGCAGAAATAGACTAATTTCGCTGAGCTGTTTGGCCACAGGCAGAGCGCAGGTCCTATCCTATGAGACGCTGAGAGACACTGAGGCTGAAACAGGAAACGCTGTTCTATGTAAAACGAGGTCATGTGATTTTTCCAGCCAATCGCAACCATACACATCCCAGTCATGACGTCGCACACACATCTCACCCTGCTCTATTCTGTAAGCTGTGTCACGGTCCATGCCACGTTCCTGTGCTTACGCTGCGGCCTCTGCTGCGAACCGCAGTCGTACCTATGTTCCTATCGCAGATCTGGTTCCTGTTGCAGTGTCGCTGTGTGTGCTCCTGTAGCCGCTGCTTACTCATCTGTGATTGCTGTGCGGCTTTCTCTTGCTGGCCATGCTGCTCCTCCATCTTGGCTGCTGCCCTATTCCTTGTAGCTCTATAGAGGGCGTCGGCCACATCTTCCCTTCCTTTATTCCCACAGTGTGCAGCGGGGTTGGGCTTCCTCTGCCAATCCCCTTCCACCTGTGGGTTTATAAGCCTGCTTCTCCTCACACTCCCTGCCTGATCCTTGTTGTTGTTACTGTTGTTGTTGTGTCATGTTGTGTCTTATTGTAGTCTGTTGCTGTGTGGTTTCTGATCTTGTTCGTTAGCAGTCCGGTGTGCTCATGTGGTCTCTTGTGTCTTTGTGAGTTTCCTTGCCTTGTTCTCTGCCCGTGCTCCTGCCCTGGTCATGCCTTGGTTTCTTGCCCGAGTTTAGCTTAAAGGAGTTGTCTCATTACGAGCTTTCAGCCTGTCAGTGAGCCTGGTAAGTTGAACTGAGGGGCGTGCTTCTTGGTCTGTCTCTTCTGCTCCCTCTTCCCCCCTCCCATCAGCACACAGGCAGCTACGTAACTTCTATACAGGGGGGGGGAGGGGGTTTGCTGCCAGAGTTCACCCTGTGTGTGCCTGCCTAGGTCTGTTGCAGGAGAGGGCTGATCTATGAGTGTAGAGAGGAATGTGAAGTGTTGTGCTAATAACAGGGCAGAGAGGATGCAAGTGTTCCTATATCCCCTGCTTAGCTTACAAGTCTCCACATCTCCAGCAACAACAAGGGAAGTGTTACTATACTCAGGATGTCTCACTAATACAGGAGAGCATAAAGTATTCACATGCCTGATCTGTATAGTATTAGTATAGTCACAGTTCCAAAGACACATCATGATTATAGTAACACTGGGGTCACTGCTGTCACATCTATCTGTGTAGAGAGTAGGAGTTAGCAGGGACACACAGGGTTAATCCAGGCAGCACGGACACAGACACCAGAGTCCTCCCTCCCCCCTCCCTGCACTACAGAAGCATTCTGTGAGGGAGGGGCTCTCTGCTCCGACCTGTCTTCAAAGGTGATGAGTCATTCAGACCTGACAGCCAGTAAGCAGGTCGGCTGCTATAGAAACTTGAGAAGCTGATGTAGTACTACTAACAGGGCTAGCTCAAAATCAGTAGGACATTTGTAATGAACATATATTGCAAAGCTGCTTGTTTTTTAAAGAACTTTTAATTAAAACCCAATCATTGTAGCGAGACAACCCCTTTAAGTCTCTGCTTATGTTCTTGGTGTCTTCAGTCTGTCTATTTATTGTTCCCTTTACCTTTTGCTTATCCTCCTGTTTGGCATCTGTTTTGTCCTGTATTTGTTTGTACCTGCACATATTTACTTCTTGTCTGCTTTGTCTCTGTTCCCATTCTGTTGGAGCCTAGCATTGGCACTTCTGGCCTCTTTGGTCAGCTGCCACTGCTGGGGACTGCTCTGGGATGGCGCCTGGTGGCTGTTGGGGTCAGTCAACCTTACCATCAAAGGCTCTGTGAAGATACCTTGCCCGTTGGCCACTTGGTTACGCCCCCTCGGAGCAAGCCCGGCAGTGGTCCAGTGGGTCCTCTACCCGCTTTACCCGCTTACCTGTTACAAGCTGATTTGCTGGCCGCCAAAATGACAGGAAGCGCCGAAAATGGCGCGATCTTAATAGATGATGCACAGATTTTAACCTAAATTATCGCATGATCTAAAAATTTCGATCAACATAAAAACTGTGCCGATTTCAACTTTGTCGATAATAATCGCTCAACACTAGTCCTTAATAGTTAATTGTGTTGACAATCGTCATCTGTTAGATTACAGATTTTGGAAAGTATCATGCCGATAGCCGATGGCTAACAGAAAACATGAGGATGCCGTATCCACAACAGGTACAGCGGTACCAGCAGCTACGGAGCCCCTATCACACAAACAAGACACCGGTATTAGAAATGGCACATGGGAATTGCCAGGAGACCCCTAACATTTTTTGCACTTGTCATATATGCGGTGCCGGTGGCAGCAAGAACGTCCCAACGGGGAACGCGGAGGTTCAGCTGGCAGGGCCTCAGTTACAGAGGGTGTGGCGACAGACAGGGCCACATGCAGCTAAATCAAATGGGGTGCCCACCCATTACTATTTTTAACATATCACCGGGGACCTTTTTCTTTCCGGCCCCTGGCAGGGATACTGCCCAATTGCCACCCCTGGCATCCATTTTAAAGTAGCCTGACCCCAAAACCACCCAAAAATGCCCTTATGGACACTCAGAATACACATTCCCAATAAGAAATTGACTATTTAAAAAAAAAATATATATATATTTTTCCTATCTTGCTTCTGCTGCTGCTACGGTTACTTGCCATTCTACTGCTGGCACGTTGCTGACATTGTACCACCGTGACATTAGAACGTGAGGCTGGCGCAACAGATGTCCCCAGTGGAGGCCCAGTGAGGCCTGTGCCAAATTCCTGCATTCTATTGTCAAGTGGGTTGAAGGAAATTGCTGACTTTTGTAAGCTGCCGCTCAGCTCTGGGACACCATCTTGGCCTGTCCCGGGGGTTTCTCGCTTTGGATCGCCGTCCTTGGTAGAACGATAATGGCACTCCGACACTAGGCTTCTCTTTACAGCTTCAGCCAACTTTATTAAGGCACACAGTGTACAAAACAAACACATAAAATAAAATCCTTGGCCGTCTGGCCACTTACTTACTCACAGAGTCCCTCTCTGTCCCGAGGTCTGTGCCTATCGCACAGCCCCTCAAACATACAGTTTCCACACTGTGTCCTGGGCTTCCCTGTAGCCTCTGGGGGCCAGAGCTCTCTCTCAGCTCTGCTGCTTCACACCTTCAGGTAACAGCCACGCCCCCAGATCACCTGGAGTACTAGGCTTTTATAGGCCTCCAGAGATGTCCAATATCTGGGCTGGAACCCAGGGACCTGGAATGCGGGGACAGCCACCCGCCCGACACTATAGCTGTCCCGGAAGAGCCACCCCATACCTAGCTGCCTTGCAGCTATTATAGCCGCTACCGTAAGTGACAGTAATATAATACTGACACAAAATAGGTGGCTTTTCCCCACCGAGCCCAGTTCCTCGGTGGCACATCTGCAGAGGGTCTCCGGCCGTAGACCCTCTAGTGGCAGGATCATGCGACTACCAGCAGTCGCTCTGTCACATATCCCTCCCCTCTGATAAAGCCCGTAGGGCTTTCTCACATTGCCCAGGCTCCCTCCGGGGTCAAAGCTCCTACTTTGGGGCAACATCTTCCCTATATCCGCAGGGGCAGAAATGACCTGGTCCACATACAACTTAGTTGTGGGCTCATAGCATGCACTCAAAACACATTGGGCAACAGACAGTTTACTGCCACTTACTATAGGTGTCACAACCCACGCACGCTCTAATACATAGAGGCCATCACCCACAGCCCGCATGCCGACATTCACAGGGTTACTAATGACAATCCCATTACCAGCGCTATCAGCCCTTGTAGGCTGCTTACACACACCAATTACTTTGGCATTGTGCCCCCTGGGCAGAGTTTTCACTATCTTGGGTCTCGCATAAGCAATCGGCCCCTGGTTTGTCTCAGTAACTATACTAGTGTTATCAGAAGCGGTAAGAACAGCCCACTTCTCAGGGTCTCTATACACCATGGCCCTTAGGGCTGCACCTGAGCCAAAACCTGCTACCTCTTTGTCTGCAGGCTCATCATGAGACCCAAATTTCTCTTCATCACCAGGCCTCTGGTCCTCACTGACATCTCCTGTCTCTTAGGGTCAGATACAGCTCAAATTTCACTGGATCCTGAAGCTCCGCCTCTGGGCTACTTGCTGTCACTTGGTTCCTACCAGAGGAAATATGGTCTACCTCACTGACCCCCTTAGTGATGATACCCTCCACTGCAGTAGGATCGACTGTGAGAGAAGGTACCTCTGTGCCACTCTTCATCTGTAGGTCAATAATAACATTATTATTGAAGATAGTCGCAACAAGGGAAGCTCTGCAGATTACCTCAGCCTCCTTACCAGGTGAGTTTCTAATATCTGAGGACTTGCTCGTCCCTCCATACCCCTGACTTACAGCAGTGGGAGGACCACCTTCATGGCCTGTTTCTGTTTTTTCCTGCAATATCCTTGCCTGACTACAGGGGTCACTGGCACTCACCTGAGCTTCACAGCCTACCACAGGTACTTGACCTGTGGTGACCACTTGAGGAGGCTTATATTGCACTACAGGGGCCACAAGCCGTGTCTGCTCTGCAGTCCGGACCTCACCCATATCAGAGGACACATGCCCCTGTGCACAGCTTTCACCTGCTCCGTTTAGCAGCAGACCCTTGGCAGCAATGTGTGGGGAGGTTTCCTTCACATCCCCTACACCCATCTCTAAGGGAGAACTCTCGGTTTCTATCTGGGTCACTCCTATATCTTGCTCACTATCAAAGTCATACCATGCACTGGAGTCACTAGCAGCCCGGCTAACCTCCTTATGGTTCTCCAACTCAACAACCAACCTGGCTGTGTTCACATTAGACAACTCAATCACCTTCTCAAGACCAGTAGGGGCAGCAGACATCTGGCTGAACAAGGCACCCACATATAAGTTATCCCACTCCACCGGACATAACTCATCTTTGATATTTTCCTCCATACCTTCCATAAAAAATGTATAATTTGCTTCAGACCCCGGCTCCTCTTTACCATCTGGGGATTTAAACACATCCCCCTCACTAGGGTTTAAGCATACAGGCATCTCAGTGGTGTCTAGCAGCTCACTCTTTCCATCTTTGCTGTCTTTGTGACCACTGCAGTGAAAGCTACTGGAAAAATAGCAGACACTGGAACATGTGAACACCGGGGGACTACAGGTCCCAGCATGGCCCTTCTCTTCACCCTCTATGGTGTCGCCATCTGGATCTCCATCACAGATACACTGCTCAGGGCTGCACACAGAATCTGCCTCTGCACACGTTATCTTTACAAACATATCTTCATATTTCTCTGAGGCCTCATTCATACAGGCATACACCCCTCTAGGGTCTGGACACACCCTCTTTAAGCTAGTCTCCTCACACTCTGCAGCACAGCCCTCATTCCCAGGATTTGGGCTCTCTCTTTCCAGCAATACACTGGTCACGTTCACACTGGGACAGAATGGTTGGTTATCAAGCACTGGGCACGCATTACCTGCGACTTGCAGGCTACCATCAGGTACACACAGTGCGCTGGGGTCACTGTCAGACACACTCACCAGCTGGACTCCAGACACTTCACACTCATACGTTTTCACAGCAGGAGGTACAGAAGAAACCATGTTGCTATGGGCAACCGCATTGGCTAAACCTGAGCCTGTAGCGATGGCACCTTTCTCCAGATTGTCATCCGCCACAGGACACACATCACCTGTGCTACTTGGGCTCCTCTCCCCTATGACCTCTAGGGGCACACTAGAGCTAACCCCCTCTGCTGCACTGGCTGAAGTGTCCTTAGCAGCACACACTGCCTTTACTTCCCCCATAGCTCTGACAGCCATGACCTCTAGGGGCAGACCTGCGCTGCTCTCCTCTACTGCTTGTTCACACTCTGTGCTACAGATAACCTCCCCCTGCTCAGGCTGTGTGACGTGGCTATTGGCTACAGGTATATGTAACCCATTAGTAGCATTTTCAATAGGCAACATTTCAGACAAAGCATAATCATAAAGTCCATGAGACTTTTCAAGTCCCTGTATCACCGTCTCACTTGGCACCATTTCTGGGCACACGTTTACTGCACCCTGGCACATGTTCAGACTGTTGGGCAGGGACTCTCTGCCCACCATCTTCTCAGGGACTTCCATGGGCAATATTTCTGGCTCTTTAAGCAATGGCACAGAACCCTTTTTAGGGGGCACTTCCCAGGAACACCACCTGCTGTGCCTGGCCCGCTCGCTGTCTCCCACAGCTGCCAGAAATAGGGAAAGTCACTGCCAAGCACAAATTCCACTTGGAGGTCCTCACATACCTCCAGAACATGATTGGCAGTCCCGCAACCAGTGACAAAATACAGTTCAACGGCCTTACCCGGTTCTGGTCGGGTCTTCACAAAGGGTATGATGTCTGGGTGCACCCTGGAGACCCTTTGGCGACAGTCCAAATCCACCAATAGCTGGATGCCACCCACCAGCAACTCCAGGGTCCTCACTGGCGTCTCCTTTCGCTGAACCCCAGCAGCCGCTCTCTGTTGTGGAGGCTGGTTGCTCTCGGTAACGGTCGCCTCTATACACTTCAGCAGCTCCACCTGGTCTGGTGTTAACCCATGCTGGTCAGGAACAGCTGGCTTTGACTTCTTCTTGGACGACCGCCTTGGCTTTTTAGCACCAGCCTTTTTCACTGACCCTCCAAGGGCCTGTAGGGTCTTCCTTTCTTGGATGGCGGCTGTATGGGAAAGGATGGCAGCGGCACAGGCCCTATGCTGCTGAGAATTAGGGGGCAGCTTGGCCATATCCTCCTTCATCAGGGCAATTGCCCGCTCAAAATATTTTATAAGTTCTCCCATGGCAAGAAGAAGTACTTAGGCAGGAAGACAGACACTTTACTGGGGTGCGTCCCCTGTCTCTCCACAGTCTCCTGCTCCACTGAGGCAGACTCCTTTCCCCTCCCCCACAACACAGTCTCTTCAGACACCAAAAGGCTGCTGCGGGTGTGTCTCTCTTCAGAGAGTGGTTTGCCCACACAGTGCAAATATCCAGCAGTCCTATGTAGACTGCAGCAGTCCTGTGTAAACCACCTTTTTTCTTGCACCACTTTGTACACAGTCACTTAGTGCCAATCTTTGCCCAACGCATACCTCCACCAATTGTAAGCTGCCGCTCAGCTCTGGGACACCATCTTGGTCTGTCCCGGGGGTTTCTCGCTTTGGATCGCCGTCCTTGGTAGAACGATAATGGCACTCCGACACTAGGCTTCTCTTTACAGCTTCAGCCAACTTTATTAAGGCACACAGTGTACAAAACAAACACATAAAATAAAATCCTTGGCCGTCTGGCCACTTACTTACTCACAGAGTCCCTCTCTGTCCCGAGGTCTGTGCCTATCGCACAGCCCCTCAAACATACAGTTTCCACACTGTGTCCTGGGCTTCCCTGTAGCCTCTGGGGGCCAGAGCTCTCTCTCAGCTCTGCTGCTTCACACCTTCAGGTAACAGCCACGCCCCCAGATCACCTGGAGTACTAGGCTTTTATAGGCCTCCAGAGATGTCCAATATCTGGGCTGGAACCCAGGGACCTGGAATGCGGGGACAGCCACCCGCCCGACACTATAGCTGTCCCGGAAGAGCCACCCCATACCTAGCTGCCTTGCAGCTATTATAGCCGCTACCGTAAGTGACAGTAATATAATACTGACACAAAATAGGTGGCTTTTCCCCACCGAGCCCGGGTCCTCGGTGGCGCATCTGCAGAGGGTCTCCGGCCGTAGACCCTCTAGTGGCAGGATCATGCGACTACCAGCAGTCGCTCTGTCACACTTTTGATTTGGAACGTGGATCAAAGAGGGTTGACACCCAGTAACCGCTCTTCATTTTGAGGGCCTTGAAGCGCTTCAAATTAGCTTTTTGTCAATAAGACCTTTACTATTGGTTTCTTTTACAGCGGCATGACCCCAAAACCAAAAAAGAGGGCCCTAAAAGGGAACCTCAGTTTAAAAAAGGGCCCCGGAAGAATGTTCTTTGAAAACCCAATTTTAAATTTAAAACCAACTTTGGGACTAACTCCCCGGGCCGCAGCATGACCCCAAAAACATGCATAAACCACAAAATAAAAATTTCCAGTAGAAAGGGGTTTTCCTTTGAACCACAATTTTTTAAGTTGAACTGGGCTTTGCCCATTTCCTAATTTTTTAGCATCCCCCCCAAAACCAAAACAGGGGGCCCTTAGGGCCCAAACACAGAAAAATTTGAAAAAAACCCAAAAAAATTTTTTTAAAAAAAAATAATTTTTCCCAATGCGCTGTTTGCTACAGTTTTGGCCCCCTTTCAATGGGCCCGTTGGTGTGTTTTTCCCAACTGTGACATTGAACGTGAAGCAATGAAAGAAAATGCCCCCAGTGGGTTTTAAAAAAGGGCCTGCTGAAAACCCTTCTTTAAAAATGTCAAGGGGGTTAAAGGGAAAATTTACTGATAAAGGGTGTGAGGGCTTTGAACATGGTTCACGGGGGGTTCAGGGGGTAGGGTTTTGGGACAAAAAAGGGGGGGAGGAACCAGGTGGGTCCGCATTATTAACTGGGTTCAGCTAGTAGGGCCGGATTTTACAGGGGTTGGGGTTTTAACCCAGGGGTGGCGCCGGCACCAATTAACCATGGAAAAAAGGGCCCCCTAGGGACACAGAAACCAAAAAAAAGTCGGGCCAAAAGGAATAGTGGTAAGTGGAAGTTTAAACTAAAAACCTCCACCCTTCCCTCAGTACACAGTCCCCCCCCCGGGGGTAGCGCTTTGAAAAAATTTCTCCCTCAAATGATGCAGCTGCCCCCCCGAAATGAGTGCGGATCAATTAAAGTTTAAAATTTGGGAAATGCTGGGGGTTTAAAAACTCTCCGGGGTTTGCCGAGGCCCCCCTTTTTATTGGTTTTTTTTTTCTGGGTTTTAACTCAAGGTGTTTGGGAGGAGGATTGTCTCGGGCTTGGGGGTTTGGGAATGGGCTCCCCACACCCATTTTCCTCTGAAAAAACCCAAAACATTCTTTTGAAAGGGTCTTCCTGTACCCCCTTTTTGTACATTTTCCGGGAAAAAAGGTATCGCTGTTTTGTTAAAAAAAGGAATTTTTTTTAGTATTTTAAATTTCCCTGGAAAACAAAATTTTAAAAAAAAAAGGGGAACCCAAAACCGTCTTTTTTTCTCAGTTTTTATAATCTTTTTAAAAAAGGGGTTGTTCACAAAAAAGGGATTGTTTTTATGTTAAATTTCCCTTGCAAAACAAGTCTTTTGAAATTTTGGGGTCCTTAAAAACATTGTCCAAACCTTTTTCCCTGTTTTTGACGCTTCAGGGAACCCCAAAAAAAATTAAAAAACATGCCCCTTCCCCTTTTTTTTGACAATTTGAAGAACAAATGCCTGCTAAAAACCACCTTTTTAAAAAGGGGAAACCGTAGTTTTTTCCTTTTTCCCCCAGCACCATGCCCCCCCAAAAATTCAAAATATGACCCTTTGGCCACTTTTTAAACAATTGTGAAAAAAAAAGTCGTTAGAAACCACATTTTTTACAATAGGCCCCTGAAGTATAGCTGTATTTCACGCCCCAAAGCCCCCACAAATTTAAAAAGCCCTTTTCAGCCAGTGTTTTAAAATTGTGAGGAAGAAATGCCATTTTTAAAAAACCCACTTTTCTGCCCAAAGGAAAGGATTAATTTTTTTTAACAGCATCGGGCCCCCAAAAACCATTGAAAATGCTTAAAATTTGGGGGAAATGGGTTTTTTTAAAAGTAAACCGTACAATTGGTGTTTTTTAAACCATTTAAAAAACCCCAAAAACCAGTAAAAAACCCTTTTTTGGCACTCAGAAAAAAAAATTGCATTAAGAAATGATCATTTAAAAAAAAATTTTTTAAAAAAGGAAAATTTTTCTTTTGGAAGGGAAAAGTAAGTGGGCCCCCGGGAATTAATGGGTGACCTGGGAACTGGGGCCACAAAAACATCAGAGATCCATCCCGGGTTTTCATCTTGATAAAGTAAAACGATCCACATTGTCAGGGAAAACCCGGGAAAAATTTTTGTCTGAAATTTGACCCCCCTCCAGCTGTGCTAAAGGGGTTCCGCTCAGATATAAAGTGGTTGCGGGGCAGGAAAAACCTCTATGGCGTGGCGAGTGAGTCGGGCCCATTCATCCATTTTGGTCCCCGGGAAGTAAATTGGGGTTCGGGAAAACATATCCAAAAACATAGTTTGAGAGAAAAGTTTAGTGTGGGCATGATCTTAAGCCTTTCTCAGTGTGCCCGAAAGGGTTTTGCCCGGGGGCTTTTACCAGGCGTTGTTGAGGGGGTTTAAAAAAGGGAATTGCCAGGGGTTCCCCCCATTTACACCCCTTGTGCTGCTTTCCCAAGTAGTTTGCTCCATGTTCAGAAAAAATAAAAATTTTAAAAAGGTTTTGAAAGAGTTTTCACGGTCTTTTAAAAGGGGAAACTAGAATGCAAAAAACGGCAGTTCACAGATATTTTTTAATAGGAGTTGCCCTCATTACAAGCTTAGCCTGCCTTTCAAAGGAAAAGGGAAGCAAAGGATTTTTAAAAGGGAGGGGCGTGCTTCTTGTTGCCTTTTCCCCCCCTTTCCCCCCCTCCCCCAGCACACAGCACTCTCCCCCCCTTGTAACTTCTATACAGCGGGGGGTTGGGGGGAAGCGAGAGGGTTTGCTGCCGGGGTTTTTAAACCAGTGGTGCCTCCCCTGGGTCTGCGCGGCTTTTTCTGCTAGATCACTTTTTGTCAGTCCAGGGGAGACAGCAGAGAGAGGGCTGATAAGCTGTGATTTCCCAATTTGCAGGCAGGGGGAAGAAAGGTTTTCCCTAAAAACCCCCTGTTTGTGGGCAAAAAAATCTCCACATCTCCAGCAAAAAAACAAATCCTGTCAAAAACAAAACACAGGGCAGCGGGGAAGTGTTACAAAACTCGGAGGTCCCTAGTACACCCAAGAAAGAAGGTTCACAAGCCCCCCTGACCCCTGTTCTATTAGTATAGTCACAGTTTCCCAGACACATCATGATTAAGAAACCCAAAACCAGGGACACTGCTGTCAAAACCTATTGATCACCCCTCATTTCTGCTCTCCTCAATCGGGGTTTTAGAGAACGGAAAACCAGGCACACACGGGGTTTAAAATCCAGGCAGCACAGACACAAAAACCCAGAGCCCCCTCCTCCCTCCATACAAAAGATTCTGTGGGGGGGGGTTTTTGGCCAGCCCTGTATTTAAAGGTGATGGTCACAGATCTGACAGCCAGTGTGAAAAAGGATCAACAGGCCCCACTGCTAAAAGGGGATTTGAGAAGCGGAAGTACTATACTAACAGGGATAACTAAAAAATTCATTGGGAATTTTTGTAATGAACATATATTGCAAAGCTGCTTGTTTTTTAAAGATCTTTTAATTAAAACCCAATCATTGTAGCGAGATAACCCCTTTAAATCCCTCTAATTTCCACCGGCCAACTAGGATTAGAAACAGAATTGTTTCTATCGAATATCTGTGAAATGCGGTCTAGTGAAAGAAATATGTATAACACAATTTGCGTACAAGTGAGCTCTTTGCGGCAAACAGATGCACGGACTGCAATAAGAGTATTTAAATGTTATATGGATTAATATGGCGGTCTTAGCACCACTGACAACAGGCACAATTTACTAGGGAATATGTATAACACAATTTGCGTACAAGTGAGCTCTTTGCGGCAAACAGACACACGGACTACAATAGAGCTATTTAAAAGTTATAGGGATAAGTTATGCCGGTTTTAGGAACACTGACACGCAGTGAGTGCAATAGAACTGGAAAAACAAAAGGGAAAATTTCACCTCCTATCAGAAGTCTGCTGGCCAAAAAAGTGGTAAAAAAAACATTGCTTTTTTAATTCAAGGTCACAGGACACTGAGCTACACAATATCCCCCTTCCTTTCCAAAGCCTCTCCTCCTGCACCCCCCCCCCCCCCCCTCACGTGTGGCTGCACACACCAGTAGAAATCTTTAAAACTTTCCCTAACTAAATATATTCTAAGCTACAGCTAGATGGATGGTTTTGTGTATTAGAAGAGACTGTCTCTCTGAGCTGTTAGAACAGCTATTGGTTTAGATGCCGAGACATCCTGCTGTGAAGTGACATAGCCAGAGCATGAGATGAAAGATTATCTATAAGATTGTCACCTAAACTATCGCGTGATCGGACATTTCAGATAAGCCTAAAAACCGTGCCGATTTCAACTTTTGTCGATAATATGGCTCATCCCTAGTCCTTAATGATGTTTTCAATTAGTTGCCTGGATGTTATGAGGCCCTCTAACAGATGAGAGAGTTAAAGCTTGACCGTGAATCACTCTTTTCTTTGTTATCTGCTTTTGATCTGTAAACAAAGGCCATTAAAAGCATTGAAAAAGGTGAGATTCTGTGCCATGATATCACGGTGCAATATCTGTTCTGTTTAGTTCTGCTACATCTGTATGTGTCTGTGTTATATCAAATTATTTGGGTATTATATGTTATAATATTAATTTGATACTGTCTCTATTGGTATAGAGGGAAGAGTGTCTAGGTTCTTAATTGCCTTGGCCAGTAGCTACTAAGCACTGCCATTTAACAAAGAACATTTCCAGTAAAAATATTCCTTGTTGTAAAATAAATATTAAGAAATAGAAATCTAAATCATAAATAAGTGATTGTTAGTGAACCTAACATTAAAGCGTACCTATCCCCTCCACACACAAAAATGAGAGTAGGTAAAATTATAAGACTTTTCTCTAAAACATGTCATTAGCAAATCAGAGGGTTTACCTCTGTACTACAGGGAAACAGGTTTTACTTTTACTTTGTTAGACAGAGATCATTATCTAGTAGGATTCCTACTGTGGGAGATACAAATTGTAAAGGGGGAGCTGAGAATATAGCTGCTTGTACAGGGTAACCTGTGTCACTCACTACGTACAGTGCAGCAGGCACAGCACACTAAGAACATATGCCTGACAGGGTTAACTTGTTGCTTCCAGCCTCCTCCTCCATAGCACACAGACATCCATGTTACATTGCAGCTAGTGTTTTAATATCCAGCACAGAAATAGCAGCCTAGTGCTAACTAGGGCACACATAATGTAGACTTCCTTGCTCCCCCTTTCACAGTGGACACAGTGGCCAGGTCTTTTTTTAACTCTTTAATGTCTTTTGACGTTGGGCATTTCAGGTCGCTTGTCTCTAGCGCCGTCTTTTGACATCGCTGCAGACATCGGAGTTTGCAAAGCCCAGTGCCACAGCAGCGATGAGAACGGGGCTGTACTACACAGTCCTATTCCCAGCGCAGCTCCTGAAAGCGCTGAGGAGCGGGGGAAACCTCCGCTCCCCGGTGCTTTAACCCTTTGATTGCTGCAGTTCCTCACTGCAGTGCAATCAAAGGGTTTCCCTGCTCTGTTGGGTCATTGGGCACCGAAAACAGTGAAAATACCAGTCCCGATTTCCGACCGGTATTTGCACTGTGCTGCGTGAATGGCCCATTAGAGCATCTGTTGCTAGCGTACATTCTTAAGGCATGTTGGAACAAAAAAGGCAATGAGAAAAGCTTGCCTGGCATTCAATGTTTTCCACATAGCAGGGGCATCGCTCAGCAATTTTATCTGGGGCTTGTGCCCTGGATAAAACGCCTGCTACTGAAACTTTAATCCCTCAGCCGGCCCTCATTCACTACTGTTGTGCCGCATTGTTATTTTCTTTGAGAACCAACGATGCGGCACGAGTGGCTACTATTCAATCTGTGTTGCTCCGCCGCCTTCCTGCGTCTTCTTGTATGTTGCGCACTGCGCAGGGCCAAGACTCAGGAGAACAGCATAACCTAACTTTACCTACTTCTGTGCCTCTAGCTGCTTTGTTTTCCTGAAGGGGAGGAGGAGGAGGAGCAAGGCTGCAGTAAGCGCTGGCGCCTGCATGCTCCTCCTGGTCAGTGTGTGTCCACACCGAACCCAGCAGGGAAGCCGGCAGCCATATGAGGTATTTATAGTTAGGCAGTCTCAGACTGTGGGATATGTTATCATTACATGTCTTGGGGGGCAATATAATTTAACTGCAGACTAATTGATCATCTCTGTGGGTCAGATATATAATGCTGACCCATGGAGCTGATTGATCAATATAACTGCAGACTCTTAGCTCTGTGGGTCATGGTGACCCACAGAGCTAGCAAATAGTCTGCAGCTAGATTATATTGATCAGCTCTATGAGTCAGCATTATCTATGTATAATGTGTATTTAATGCTGACACAGACTGATTGTCAGTTCTGTGGGTCAGTATTATGATTATACTACTGACACACAGAGACGACTTAATGTATAAGTTAAAATAAAAAGTTTTAAAAATATTAAAATATTAAAAGTCAAATCACCCCCTTTTGTCCTTTTACAAATATAATAAATAAAGTGACACCTGATTGGCATCGCTCTGTTCGTAAAAGTCCGATCTATTAAAATATCACATAATTTATCCTGTACGCTTACAAGGTCATTTTGGGCCTTATGTATAAAAATGGTCTAGCAGTATGGCTGTCTTTGTTGCCTATAGCAACCAATTAGAGTTCATAGCAACCAATCAGAGCTCAGCTTTCATTTCATGTAGATCTCTGGAAAAATTAAAGCTGAGCTCTGATTGGTTGCTTTGAGCTCTGACTGGTTGCTATGAGCTCTGATTGGTTGCTATTGGCAACAAAGAAAGTCTTAGACCTAGACAGTTTTCATACATGTGTACCTTAATCCTTAATGGGTAAAGTAGTAGTATTCTTCTCCCTGGCTTTAGCTGTAGTTACTTACCCCAACTGATCAAAGTAAGTGTGATTTTAATTTTGGCCTCAGGGGGGACCTATAAACTACGAAGCTTCTGGGGGAATCGAAAAACTTACCAACCTACTGGGGAAATCTATCGACCTACCACCCTACTGGGGGATCTATAGACCTACCTACTGAGGGGGGGTGTCTATGTACCTTCATGCCTAATGGAGCCTCTATAGGAACAATGGATCCCCCACAACAGGCACCCGAATTTCCTATCATAGGAAAGTGGGTTGCTGTGGGGGATGGGGTGTCAACATGCTTTCCTATATAGGCCCCATTAGGTAAGAAGACACCCCCCATCCTCCGTAGGTATGTCTATATGTCCCCCAGTAGGCTGGTAGGTAAATAACTGTTGGAAATTGAGGATTCTGTAATGTTTGTGTGGTAAATTCTGCAGAGAGGAATCGTGGCCAGGAGAAGTCATCATAGCAGTCTGGGCAGGATGGAGAAGTGAACAACTCCGATCAGAGAAGATGTCTCCTGTAAGTCACTAAATGTAACTTCAGTGTAATCACATAAATGTTTGCAGAGTCTGCTTACAGCTGATAATCACATGTGGTAATGGCATTTGGTCATGATCTGTAAGTATTATTTGATCCTATTGTATGGGTACGTCCTGGTGGTGTTAAGGAGTTGTGTAGCAGGATCGCAGCCGAATCCCATTACACAGCCGCCAGGCATTAGTGGCTAATTGCAGCTAACACCCGATGGTTACAGCGGCACCATTCCTCGCTCCAATCGGAGCACCTGCGGTGTAATCGATGAACATGACAGCTGGAAGCCTTGTGAAGGCTCCCATCACTGCCATGTTTCCGTTTGCCCCACTTCTGGCCCCAGGCAGGAAGTGGAGAAACCTCCATCTTGGTACACCTTAATGTATTGTCTATGCAATGCATTAGGCTGTAAGTGGTGAAGTGCCCTAGGAGGACTCAAAGTTAAAAAAAAAAAAGTTTTAAAGTATAAATAAGTTTTAAAAAAATTATAAGATCAAATCCCCCCCATTTCGCCATTTTGCAAATAAAATAAATGAGATAATAAAAAAGTTACACATATTTGGTATCGCCACATCCGAAAAAGTCCGATCTATTAAAATATAACTTTTTTAATACTTCTATTTCACTCAGTGCATCTCAGTTTGGCGCTAATCGTGCATTTCTACGATATTTTTGTAAAAAAAACATAAATTGCTAGTCCTCTGGGTGTTTTTAAAATTCGGGGGACTGAAGGAGAACCTGTGTTTTGTTTTTATGGTTCTTCCACCCGTTTTAAAAGATTTTTTATAGAAACAGTTTTAATCAGCTGCGGCCCAGGACGGGCTATAAATGTCTTTAAAACTAAAATGGTGGTTCAAAAAAATCCTTTTTCCGGCATTTTTATTCTGGTCGAAGTTTGGGTCATGCTGCGGTCCGGGAAAAGGGATATCTATGTCCAGTTTTCAACAAAAAAGGGTGGTTCAAAACCCCTTTTTCCGGCCTTTTTAATCTGGGGGTATGCGTTTTTAAGGCATGCTGCATCCGGGACAGGGATAGAAAATTCGTTCAACTAAAATGTGGTTAAATAATCTTTGGGGGATTTTTAAAATTTGTGGGCCTCAGGTTTAAAGGGTCTTCGTAGTACCGACAGGGATAGTCAATAGCGGAAATTTTTTCTGTGATCTTGTTGCCAAAATTTGTTTCCCCAAAGATGTCACGTATCAGTTTACTTTTGTGGTGTTAACCCCCCAGCTTCTTCACCCCTGTTTGGGTGTAAGTTTTGAATGTTTTCCCTTTCCCCATAGATTTTTAAGGGTCATCGGCGACAATCTGTTTCGACTTCGCATGATAATTCCCAAATTATGACTACAAATCGAAACGTAGTTGCACATCGCTCATCACTACTGAAAACCTTATTGACATTTTAAATGCTTTAGGCCTTTTGGATAGACCAGATTTGGGGTATACTTTAGCTCAAGTTTCAAGTTTGCTAGCTAGGTTGTCCCAAAAAATCATTCCAGGATTTTAGAGTGCTTTGTAAAACATCCTAGAGTGACACAGGGCTCCTAATGAACCTCGTGCCAGGTGAACACACGAAATCGCTTCTTAAATTAATAATGTTTAAAAAATGAAAGATTAAAAATAAAAAATGCATATCAAACAAATATCAAAAGTATATTTTATCTGCTTCCGCTTCTGTCACCTGTTTACCCAACTTCCGCTGCCTTTATCAGTCTACAAACACCTCTCATTACAAATTTGTTTCATGGTAAGTTTTTTCCCTTACATTATGATTCCCTATTTTCCCCTAATATTTTGAGCAGTTCTCTTTTTTCGCGTGCCCATTGCGACCCCAAAAAGGTCGTTACTTTTGGGGACTGTAGTTATTTATGTGTACCTTAATAGCACAACAAAAAAAATATAGGCGAATGTATGACACCTCCCAGTACTGGTAAATCATTCCAATACTTTAACCATAGAATAACCTGTTTCTTAGAAAAGTTGTTTTTTTGCTTTTTACAAGTATTGCGTGACAGAATCAGGTATTGAGGCTGAAAATAGGATTAGAATCAAATTTAAAAGATCTGTTCACTTTGATATCTACAAACCCTAAATTTGCTTTACATTTTTTCTTTATAAACTTAATTTCCTGGAAAAAGTCAAGAAATTGATATGAAATTGGACTCCAGTACATTGCTGGGAAAAGGTTTCCTTTGTCTTTAAAAAAAATTCTCAGTAAATACTTATCATTCATGTTCTTGAGCTGCTTCTTCTGTTCATCTGTTAGATATATATGTATTTGTAAATCCTTGGTTCTGTTTTTGATTAATAAAAGGATTTCTGTAGCTATCCAGATTTGCACTATTTGGCCAAAAGTATGTGGACACCTCTCCTAATTATTGAGTTGAAACATTTCAGTTACACTCTCACAAGTGTAAAAATCAAGCACACAGCAATGCAATTTCTGTCGACAAACACTGGTTGTAGTATGGATCGTACTGACGAACACAGTGATGTTAAATATGGCACTGTCTAACCAAAGATAATTACTTATACAATAGAGAGATCTTTCCTAAGATCTATTTCTAACCAGGAGTGTATCCATAACAAAGGTCATCCTCTTTGTCCAGAGGAAGGCAAAGGCGTAGCTATAGCCATAACAACTATAGCAGCTGCTATGGGGCCCAGAAGTTAGGGGGGCTCTTTTGGGTGTCAGAACTTTGTATCTTTTTACAGGGGCATTGCTAGGGTCCTAAAACATCCAAAGCCCTCTATGTTACGTTTTGCTCGGTAAGGCTGGGTTCACACGACATTTTTCACATCACATTGTGAACTGCAGCATATATTTTTATGGAGAAAAAATTTATGTTCCTGTCAGTGTCGGACTGGTCTGCCTAGGGCCCACAGGTGGAGTTGATTCTAGGGGCCCACCAGTTGAGCTGTTTATGGGCCCACCGGTGGAGTTTATTTTCAGGGTCCACCCTACAGTTACTGTAAATGGCTGTACATGTCTTCTATGGTCTGCTTCTTGCTTTTTGCCTCTCTTCTGAAGATGTATATGCAGTTAAAAAACAATTCCAAGTCTACCGTGCTCAGGGGCCTTCCCGGAGTTTCCCCTACTCCCCTCTGGGTCAGTCCCAGCCTGGTTCCTGTCACTAATTTTACATGTGTTCCACATAGATACTGGTCATCCCCTCAGCAGTACACTGTATATTGAAAAACAGCACTGACAAATTAGCTTTTTCAAAAGCGCTCAACTATGTATGACAGTGTAATACCTATACATGGAATGAATATACTATACGTATTATTGTTACTAAAAGAACCAAATAATGCTGCCAGACCATGACCAAATCTGACCACCACATGTGACTACCAGTTGTACACAGGCTTTGCAGACATATAAGTGATTGTAGTGCAGTTACCTCCAGTGACTCACAGGTGACATTTTCTCTGATGAGTCATTCACTTTCCTTTTTCTTCTCCATCCGGCCCAGGCAGCCATGATAACTTCTCCTGGTCACAACTCATCTCTGCAGAATTTACCACACACATCACTTTTCCAGCACCTGTATACCTACCTACCTACTGGAGGGAAAAGTGGTGAATAAACCTCTCTACCTAATGGGGGCTTATATAGGAAAGTGACACCCCTCCTGGCCCTATGACAGGGAAGCATGGTGGCTTGGGGGAAATGGGATTTCGCCGCTTTTTTGTTAAACCCCAATTAGATATGGCGGTATGTAGACACCCCCTCCCAGTAGGTAGGTATATAGGTCACCTTAGTAGGTAGGTATATAGCCCCCTGTTAGGTTAAGGTCCCCATTAGTGGAAAACTAGGTTATTGGTTACATTTGATGGGTGGGTTTGGGCTTCTTTGTAGGTAGCAGAACATCTTGGGGTGTTTATATAGTCTCCAATGAAAGGAAGCCTGGTACAGAGGCCCCCTCAGTAGGTAGATATATCATTCCCCAAAGTATGGGGGAAAGTTTTGGGCCCGGAAGTGATCTATATGGGGCTCAAAAATTTAAAAAAACTTATTATATGACTATTTTTTCAGCTTTATTTTTTTTTTAAGTATAGCGCAAAAATTTGTGGTTCGATTCATCAATTTTTCCCAAAAGGTTAATGAAATGGGGAAAAACGGTCGGTTTCTTTATTTGGACCTTGCAGCCATTACTAATTCCTGTAACTGTATATTGTAGTTTGTGTTGGGGGGTAGCACGGGGGCGGGTCGTGACCGGGCGAAGAACTGTTGGGGCATTATTTTCCCCGTTCCCCAATAAATTTGGGGGAGAGAGGTCACCTACAAAATGAGGCATCTCCAGCTACCAAAGGAACAACAGTTACACGTGAGTACATATGAATACACTGTGTTACCACTGTTTTGTATGTTTTTATATGATTTAGAAACCATATTTTACATTTTTAAGGATATTTAGTTAAAGTTACATTTTAGCTGTTATTTAAATTTGTGAAGGTATATAAGTATACAGGCATTTTCTGAAGCTAGGAAGATATGTACATAGGTCCCGTCAGTCTGTAGGTATGTAGGTCCCTCAGTAGGTAGGTAAGCATATAGGGCCCCCCCCCCCCCCCGTAGATTGATAGGTATATAGGCCACCAAGAGGATGATAGGATAAATTCTTTTGTTTGTAGGGGGGGGCTATATATATAAACCCAACCATAGGGCAAAACCATTTCTATTATCTTTAGGGGACCTATTATGGTATAAACCCCCAAAAAATTTGATAATATATATATGCCATAAATTGGTAACCCCAATGCTTTTACCCACCAAAGCACTCCGCAGGGCAGGAAGCTTTTACTCCCTGCTCTGTGGTAGCTCTCAATTGTATACACATCCCAAGGACATGCATACAGTTGACAAGACAGTCGATGCTCCTGGCTCATGGCAGCAGCCCATAATCTAGTGATGCACTGTAGGCAGATTGCCAGTTCAGGGCAGCAGCCCCAGATAAAACTGCCTAGCAATACCCCTGCCTTTTTATAGGGAATAAGTTTGTGACTTTCTGTAATTAAAGTGCTTTTTGGTTCTCTACTTTTGGGGTATTATTTTAAACATTAACTAATCCTAGTAAAAATAATTTCAAAACCGGTCCTTATTATGAACCCGCTAATATCCAGAGTAATCACCAAATCACCATGTGCAGCACAAAGGCTAAATTGGGCTTGGGTGAGTTAGGAAGGTCCTGATAGGTTATCACAGGTAGCTGGAGCCATGCTAACTGCTCCCCACAGAAGCTGAATGGTCCAACAGATGCTTAATTGGGTCCAGTGTATCAGGGGGCCAGTGTAAAACTTAGAAGTTTTGGTCATGCTCTTCCAATCAATGTCTGCTTCTCATTGTGGACATGTTGTATTGTCTTGCGGGAATATCCAAAACCGTTCAGAGGGGCAGTCGATGTATAGGTTATTGAACTGCAAAATAGTTTAATACCCAAAAATTGATAGTCCCTTTAATTTGTGTTTGGGGCCCAAAAAAATGCCTGGAGCCCATTCCTAGATCTAATTTTTTTTCCCTGACAGAAGTTTATTACACATCTTTTTTAACCCCCCCAACCCAGTTAAACCACATTTTGTTTCCATTAGGGCTATGCACTGCTAACTTTAAAAGTAGAAAATGGAAAAATTTTTACTTGCGGTATAAAAGAAAGGGTACTGATTTTGGAGAGGGTCATTGATCCAGAGATTTAATCGTTTAAAAAATTTTTGAATTTGAGAAGGTTTTTTTCCCCCTAAATAAGGAAAAAATTGGGTCCCCTAATAGGTTTTTTTTTTCCCTTCCTCTGGACAACACTAATACAATAGGCTGCTTTTGATGGTATCTGTTTTTAAAACTAGAAAAATGCCCTAGGATGCTGCCTATGTCACAAGTTGATATATTAAATATATGATTTCCTAGACCTGGCTTGCTCCACTGTTCCCCTTTTAATAATATATATAAATTTATATATATATATTTAAAATTATATATATATATATATATTTATAATATTATATATTGAAACAAAAGCATACAGTAGTAACAGTGGTCATCACCAAAGCAGCAGACCATACAAATGTAGAAAGCAGGCTGTCAAGTGCTGAAGTGTGCAATGAGTAATGATCACTTTCTGTCTGTTCATCATTTTAAAATAATGTCGGGCACACTGCTGTAAAATAAAATGTCATGAATGTATTTAATGGAGTATCAGTTATCAATAATAGGGTGCCCTACTTCATGTTAATGGCCATGGTTTTGGAATGGGTGATGTGTGATGGTCAAATGTCCAAATACATTTGGCCTTTAGACTGAAACCACCTTCATGATAATTTGATTTATCATTGGTCCATGGCCTTTAATTGTTTCAGAGGAATCAAACTCCTTTCATGAGCCCATCGGCACACCCATGATGCTATTGAAAGAGGTCAAAGAATTGATAAATATAAGGAAAGTTAAGCTCACCTAGTATAAAGGAAGCACGAACTGAAAGGGGTTGTCTCATCTCAAAGTTTAAAGGGAAGCATAAAATGAAAAATTAGAATGGGCGAACGATTCAAAACGAAGTGGAATTCGTTTCGTTTTTCAGGAAAACTTCGGTTTGCCGAAGCCAAAGTTCATGGTATTTGCGGAATGAAGCGTTTTTTTTTTTAAAAGGCCCAAGCAATGGGTTACATGGGGCAAAGAACTCGGGGAGAAGAAGGAGGACCTAAATGACATGTGCAGACTAAAGCCAATCAAGACGGGCGGGATTCTGTGACGTCACAGCACTATGGGACGGCACGCGCCCTCACAGTCCCCCTCGTTGTGTCTTTTGGGCTAACAGCGTCCCGCTGCTGCGCATAGCTCCATTATACACATTTACTTAGAGTTTGGGGGAAGGGGAAAAAGCCCAATTAAAAGTCTGTTACTTGCTCAGTCAATCGTTTTGTATCGCTGCTACGCAGATTCATTTTTTCCATTTCTCCTTTTGTTTGGGAATTTTAAATTCGTAACCCACTCAATCCTAAAAGTGTTGCTTTGGGAAAAAAAACGCTGCCTGTGCCATTATTTCAATTTAATCAAAAATTTAAACCAGATTCCAAACACGGACCTGTGTTTGGAACTGGTCTTCATTTTTTATTATTCGTTCTGGAGGGTCTTATCCATCAACCCTGACTCCAGGGCCCAGGAGTAATGGATGAGCTGATTATTTCATCTTCACGTTTTTTGGGCCTTTATTTCATTTTTCCCGTGTATTAGGGAATTTTAAAAATTTTGTAATCCACTCAACTGTTAGGTTTTTTTTTTTTTTTTTTGGATTTTAAAAAAAAACGTGGTTTTTTGTCTGCCATCTTAATTTAAATTTTTTACCTGTTTTTCAGTAGGGAATTTTTTTTAACCGGGGTCTCTCAAAACCTGTTAGTGTTCCATTGGAGTAAATAGAGGTTTTTTCCCCCCTTATATACATTTAAAATTTTACCTGTTTTTTTTGTAGGGGATTTAAAATCAAGGGGTTAAATTTCTCTTGTTTTTTTAAGTGAAATCAGCGTCTGCGTATTTCGCAAAATCATGCCTGAAATCTATCAACTTCGACCGGGGGGGGGTATTTTAATCTGTGGAGGAGTTAATTTTTCCCTTTTTTTTGGAGAATTTTTTGCAAATCCGTGTTTGTGTTTTCAATCTAAAAATTCAAATCCCGTCTCTTGGGTATTGATTTTTTGGCAAAAAGTTTTTTTTTTTTTTTTTTGGTGATTCTGTTAATTGTGTACATGTAGAGCCCCCCCCCCAAAAGAGTGGAGGGGGTCATCAGTAATTTTGCATTGATGTCACAATCATTTTTGCCATTCGTTTGATCTTCAGTGAGTCTGCTATCATTTGAGATCAATAATCCATACAATTGCTTAAAGCCAAAAAGAAACATGAGTTGAACCCAAAAATAAGTAAATAGGATATTGCTATGTTGTGTATTTTGTATCCACTCCACAGATTAAAAGAAGGGAGACAAAGGGTAAACCCTGCCCCTAGGAGGACTGGCTCCCGGCAGTAGATCGATAGGGCAGTCATAGGGGCGATGAGGTGGAAGGCTCTCGGCCGCTATCTCCGAGAAGACGTCCGCTTATCCCGGTATTGCCGTAGGCAAACCTGGCAAGGCCTGAGGACGGTTTGAGAAGGAACGGAGCGCACCGGCGAGGTTGCCACCCACAAGATGTTTCCACTGTCCAGGTCCCCCAGTGCCGACCTCGCCTGTAATCCAATTAAATCGTAGGGGCATGGCGCTTGCAGCCCATTGAGCCCCAAACAGGATCGCAAGGAAGACCGAGACAGTACATAGAGGAGAGATCTTCTCCTCATAGCAGGGCCCCACGTGGAGGGTCACCGGGCTTGTTCCTGTACCGGATGGCTTCTCCAAGCAGCTCCCCTGTGACGGAGGATATCAGCCAACGGCATCTCCAAACAAACCACAGGAAGCTGGGTAACGGGATACAAAGGCGGCGTGGATAAATTCCCGGCGGAAACCGGAGTCCAGAACGCAAGAGCTGGATACAAGACGCCGAGTCAGTCCTGATCATCCACCGCATAGACAGGCGTGGGGAGGAAGAGGTCTCACCCTAGGGATGCCTCCACAACATAGCCTAGTTGTGGCGTTTCCCGGAGTTGGGGGGCGAAAGCGGACAGCTCCTCCGAAAATGATCCGGACTGGCCAGTACAGCATTCTTCTGTGCGCGCCGACGGTGAAACATTTCCTGCTCCAGAAATGTGACTTGATCCACCTCATGTTTCCTCCTCAGCTGGTAGAGGAACGGCAGTGTGAGGCCCTCAGAACACTCGGAGCCCAGGGTGGCAGATGGCGGGTCACTCCAGGTCGCGAACTATGGCGGAGCTACTTTCTGAGCCTCTCTGCGAAGCGCACTCAATGCGAGTGGCCATGTGGATTAATTCGCTTAAAGAGGATGGCAAAACACTTGCGGCAAGGGCGTTCCTTGATACTGGCAGGAAAGGCCTTTCTTAAGGTGGCGCGCAGGCGGCGTCATTCCCAGGACAACTCTGATGCCAGGGTGCGAATTGGTACTGCGTACTCTCCGACCAGAAGTTTCACCCTGGCGTAGGTTCAAGAGTGCCGTCTCTGCATAAAAAAATGAAGAGAGAAGAATGCACGGGCTGGCTCCTCAAGACACTGCGGAATTTCAGCGAGGAAGCATGCAGACCGCAGCTCGACAGATCCTCGCTGTCCCATAGAGGGAAGCCCAGGGCCAGCCATCCCTGGACTAACAGGCTGACACAGACGCCACCTTGGAACTTCAGACAGGAATTGGTCCCCCAATTAACTCAATGGAGTCATGGTGCACTGGGATGAGAAATCCCCTGCAAAAGCTTGGGATTACCGTCAATTTGGCAGGCAGCGACAAACGTAGCTTGGGTCCCAACGGACCATGTGGAACCGCCGGGGCGGGAGCGGCCACAGGAGAGGTGTGAGGTTGCCTGCTGGTCGGAGACGAGCGCTTGCACCATTGTCGTCAAACGTGATCCAGCTGTTGCCCCAGCTGGGCGTTGCTGGACTGTCGGGTCACCACGCGATGAGAGGTCCGCCACACTGGAGTGTGAACTTGGCGGGATCCATGGCCGGATCTTACTGTTACGGTTCCGGTACGCGGAGTGGGAACCACTGGACCACCACTAGTGATGGTGTAAGCCACGCCAGTGAACGGAATCTAAGTAGTGTTCCCGGTTTTCACCAGAGCCCTCCGCAAAGCGGGTATGGACTTGCTGCGGCGGGATTCTACCAGGTTCGTTACCACCTGACTGGACCATGCCTTCGGTGGCCAGCCAAAAGTATAGCCGTTACTGATGTGGTATGGATCCACTGGACCACCACAAGCGATGATGTAAGCCACGCCAGGTATAACGGAATCTAAGTAGGTCCGGTTTTCACCAGAGCCCGCCCAAAGCGGGATGGACATGCTGGTCGTGCTGATATACAACCAGGTCGCTTCCACCTGACGTGACCTTGCTTGCTGGTGGCAGCCGAGGTGTTTGCGTGGTACAAAATCGTGTAGCAGACTCGTAGTTTGGGATCAGGCAGAAGGTCAGGACAGGCGGCAATGGTTCGTGGTCAAGGGACGGAGGCAGAAGAGTACGGTACACAGTAAACGGAACAAGACTCATAGGAACGCTTCCCTCTCCAGGCACAAGTCACTATCGATTCAGCAAAAAGGTGCTGGTTAAGAGGCAGGGCTAAAATAGGTACCGTGCCCGTGAAACCCAATCACCGGCGTCACTGTCCTTTAATTTTCCCGGCAGTGCCGCGCGCTGCACTAGAGGGCGCGCGTGCACCCGGCGGCAGCAGGAGCGCGCGCCAGGACGGGACCAGAAGCGTGGACGGGTAAGTGTTCCGTGGAACATGCCGGGGGTGGTCCGACGGCCCCGAGCGTCGGGCCGCGGCACCGGCCGCAGCAGGAGGTGCCTGCGGCGTTGCGGTGTGGCCCTGCGACCCACACGAGGGTCGCAGGGACACCCGTAACAGTACCCCCCCTAGTCCTCCCCCTCTTTCTGGCCCGCATAAACTTCGCCAAGAGACCCCTATCCAGTATGTTTTCCTCCGTCTCCCACGACCTTTCCTCTGGCCCAAACCCCTTCCAGTCCACCAAAAAAAATCGTCTTCCCCGAACCGCTTAGTGCCAAAATCTCTATTGTGACGGCAAAAATATTGGTGGAATCAGCTACTTGAGACGGGGGAACCACGGACGAGAGAAGTGGTTAGGGTGACCGGCTCAGTAGGGAGACATGGAGGAATTTGGGATGCGCACTGGTCGGAGGGAGCCGGAGCTTGTAGGCACAGGAATAATAGCTCAGGACTTCAAAGGGACCAAAAAAACGGTGACGCCAGCTGTAGCTGGGGATTAAAAACGGATAATATATTTGCAGACAGGCCACACCTTATCCCCTGGGACAAAGGAAGGAGGGGTCTTCTTTTTTGACCAGCTTGGGTCTTCATACGGGCCAAGGACTGAATCAGGAACTGTGCGCGTCTCCCTCCAGACAGTGGATAGGTCACGACCAGACTGTACCACAGCCAGGGACATCGAGGGAGGCAGAGGGCAGTGAAGGGGTGGGCGGGATGCCGACCAAAGACAATGAGAAGGGGGATGCCCAGCGGAATCACTAGTCCAGGGGAAAAATTTTTTATAAAATATTCCGCCCAAGGTAGTAACTGGACCAGTCCATCTTGTTTGGCGAAGTGAAAGTTGCGGAGATAAGTACCAGGAACCTGATTCACCTCTCCACTTGCCCATTGGATTGTGGGTGGTACGCAGAGGAAGAAGTCCAGTTCCACTTGCAGTAGCGTAGCAAGACCTCGCCAAAAATCTCGAGACAACAGGACTCCCCGGTCCGAGACTATGAGTACAGGTGAGCCCATGCAACGGAAAATGTGTTCAAAAAAAATATTGCGAGTCCGAGGCCAGAAGTAAGGCCCGGCAAGGGAACAAAATTGAAGCCATCATGGAAAAACGGTCAGTGACACCCAAATGACCGTATTACTTCAGAAGGCGGTAAGTCAATTATGAAGTCCATTGCAATATGGCTCCAAGGACTGCTAGGCCACCGCAGAGGTAGGAGTATTCCGCAGGTCTAATGGCGAGGTGACTTATTGAGGCACAGTGGTGCAGGCGCCCCACAAACTCCTTTACATCGATCACGAGACCAGGCCACCAGAGAACGGGGAAATCAACGAAACAATACCTTCCGAACCCCATGGTGCCCGGCTATGCGGGGAACATTGGACGCCTTTCAGGACCCTTCACCGAGCAACAGGGCGCACATCACGTCTTCCTGGGGTACCCCTTAGGGAGTTAGTGGGAGCCACAGACATCAGACGTTCCAGGTGGTCCATATGTTGTGGGTCCGCCCGTCTTCCTCCCACTAACACGGAGGCACGGAAAGAGCATCGGCTATGAGGTTCTTTTTTGCCCGGTCGGAAGTGGATGATTGATAGTTTAAACGGGCAAAGAACAAGACCATCTCGCTTGACGAGGATTCAGACGTTTTGCTGACTGGAGATAAGGAGGTTTATTGTGGTCAGTGAAGATATTCACGGGGAACGAGCACCCTCCAGAGTTGGCGCCATTCTTCTAGGGCAATCTTAAATGCTAAAAGTTCCCGATCCCCGAGAGTAATAATACATCTCTGCTGTGAGAAGGTCCTGGAAAAGAACCCGCAGGTCCGAGTCTTGCCCTTGGCCCCCTTTTGGTGAGCATGCTCCAGCCTCCTATGGAAGCAGGCGAGTCCACCTTCCCGAAAGAAGGGTTTCTCGTATCTGGCCGGGAGAACACCGGTGCGGAGGCGAATGCTGCCTTCAACTTGAAAAGTGCTTCTTCGGCGACCGAGGCCACAGTTTCGGGTTTGGCATGTTTTTTGTAAGGGCCACAATTGTGCTACAACGTTGAAAAGTGCGGATGAATTGTCGGTATAATTTGCGAAAACCCAGGAGAAAACGTTTATAGCCCGCGGCCAACATTTCGAGGCCACTGTATGAGACGGCAGAGAGTTTGTGGGGTCCATCCGCAGACACCGTTCAGAGATTATGTATCCAAGAAACGGGAGCTGGATCTGGTGAAATAGGCATCTTTCCAGTTTAAAGCATATAGTTGGGGTTTTCTCCGGCGCAGGCGTCTCAGGACCTGTGCAATGTAACTGTGGGATCCCCAGATCGGGTGAAACCAGGATGTCATCTAAGTAGACCACTACACAGGCATATAGGAGTTCTCTGAAAATGTCCATTGACCATTTACTGGAAGACGGCCGGAGCGATGCATAAGCGAAGGTGCATTACCAGATACACAAAGTGGCCCATCACGAGTATTGTAGGCCGTCTTCCACTCGTCGCCTTCCCGGAACCGGATGAGATAATATGCCCCCCGCATTCCAATTTTAAAGAACCTTGCCCCCCCGGAGGCGGTCAAAGAGGTTCGTGATTAACGTCCAGAGGTACCGGTTCTTGATGGTGATCATATTTAGACACGGTAGTCACTGTCACTTCCTCAGGGATCATCTTTCTTCTCCACAAATGAAAAATCCGGCCCCGCCGAGAAAGTAGATTATGGCGGATGTGATTACCCTTTCATAGATTTTCTTCTACATAGGCCCGACATCGCCCGAGTTTCGGGAACGGAGAGCGGAATACCCTACCCCGGGGATGACTGTTCCCGGGTAGCAGGACTATGGCAATCATATGGTGCGATGAGGAGGAACAAGTATCTCAGCTTCGCCTCTCGGAAAAAACATCTTGGAAGTCCTGATAAGGTTGCGGTAACCAGGTAGTGGCTTGGGAGAGGACTAGAGGAGGACTGGGGCGCACCGGCGGGGTGCCGAAAGACAACAAGACTGGCAGTCCGTGGCCCCAACACAAAACTACACCCGACCTTCCAATCCGCACTATGGCGTGACGCGTGTGTTAGCCAAGGATGCCCCATAGAACAGCCGAGGAATAACGGGTAATCACGAAGAACGTGATCCTTTCCCTGTGGCAGGGCTCCTATTTGTAGGACCCACTGGTTCAGTCCCGGTAGTGGATGGCGTCGCCTTAATATTTCACCAGCTGCCGGAGGAGATGACCAAGGGTTGTCTAGGCGGACACCGAGGACGATACTTGGTCACCCAACGAAGCTCCATAAAGCTCCCAGCCCGATCCGGAATCCAGAAGGCCTACACTCGGAACGAGATTCCGGAATTGGTACGAAACCAGAGCTGGCATCATGAAGCCGTGGAGAGGGATTACTCACACCTAGGGACGCCTTCTCCCACGAATCCTAGGTGCGTGCGTTTCCCTGACGTTGCCGAAGAAGTGGGCAACCCCTACGGAAGTGTAAACGTGGCTGCGCATAAGACACAACCTCTCCTCACGCCGTCGGCAAGCTCTTGGCGGAGACAGGGGGTAACTGTCCACTTGCATGCTCATCCAAGGCTGGCTGGGAGTGAGGTCAGTGGAGACGCTGATACACTGCGCAAGGATGGGTAGCCGACGTGTAGAGCTGGCTCGCGATCCTGTTGTCGGAGCTCTTCCCGTCTCTCCGATAAACGGATGTCTATGTCGGTTTGCCAGATGATGAGCACACTAAATGACGTCGGAGAGTCCGGCGTGCGTAGGGCATCCTTTAATACTTGGCCGGAGAGGCCTTTCTTGAACGTGGCGCACAACGCTGCATCATTCCACGCCAATTCAGAGGCTAAGGTGCGAAATTGCACGCGTAGTCGCCAACGGAGGAGTTCCGCCTGTGTATTTTTAATAAAGCGGTTTCAGCAGACAGGCCGGCAGGCACCTCGAAGACTTCCGCGGAACTCCTGCAATAATGTCGCCATCCCGCTGTGATAGGGTGCCTCGGACCCAAAGTGGCGTCGCCCAGGCCAGAGCTTTCCCGGATAGGAGACTGACCACGAAGCCACCCTTGGACACTTTCGGACGGAGAACTGACCAGCCATAAGTCCACGTGGAGAAGCACACTGGGTGATGAACCCCCTGCAGGCCTTAGAGTCCCCCTCAAACTTCGTCGGCATGGACAAGCGGAGTTTAGGACCTCGGATTGTTCCCCAGAACACTGCTGCTGCTGAGCCACGGCCCCGTTTGCTGCTGCGAGTGGCCAGGAGCTGCCTAGCATCAATAGTAGTCAGTTGGTTCAGCTGTTGCGCATGCTGCGCGATCTGGCTTAGATGCTGAGCCACGTGTGGTAGTGAGGTCGGAGACGCTCGGTAGAGGCACCTGGCTGGATCCATAGGCCGAAACGAACTGTTACGGATGTGGTAGTGGATCCACTGGACCACCACAAGCGATGATAAAGCCACACCAGGGGAACGGAATCTAAGATAGATCCTGTTTCACAGAGCCCTCCGCAAAGTCGGGATGGACTTGCTGCGGCGGATTACTAACATGTCGTCTACCCTGACTGACCTTGCTTGCGGTGGCAGCCGAGGTGTTGCGTGGTAACAAAAACCGTGAAGCAGCACCTCGTATTCGGGACAGCAGAAAGGTCAGGACAGGCGGCAATGTGGTTCGTGGTCTAGGGACGGAGGCAGAAGGAACGGACAACAGTAAACGGAACAAGACTCTAGGAAACGCTTCCTCTCCAGGCACAGCACTATCCGATTCGGCAAAGTGCTGGGGAAGAGGCAGGCTTTAAAAAAGGGGACCGTGCCCGGTGAAACCCAATCACCGGCGCACTGTCCCCTTTAGAATTTTCCCGGCAGTGCCGCGCGCAGCGCACTAGAGGCGCGCGTGCACCCGCCGGCAGCAGGAGGTGCTGCGGCGTTGCGGGCCTGCGACCCCGACACGATGGTCGCAGGAACACCCTTAACAATAGCGTGGTGCATGAATCCGTCAGCAAGCTCCGTATCGGGGTCCAGGAAAAAGTCTGGGCAGGCAGCTTATGGTCGTGGTCTGGTATAGCGGCGGTCATGGCAGGCGGCAGAGATACGTGGTCAAGAGACGGAACCGAGGATACGTACACGAGTAGATCAGGACTGAGGCAATAGGGAACGCTTTCTCAATAGGCAAAGGCACTAAAGACCGGCAGGGAGCTGTGCGGAAGCCGCCCAGGTGAAAAAGAAGGCAGTGCCCCCGGCAATTACCCCAATTACCGGCGCCACTGCCCCTTTAAATCTCACAGAGCCGCGCGCGCGCGCGCAGTTAGCTCACAGGATGCGCGCGCCGGACCAGCATGAGCTGCAGGACACAGGATCTCGTGCCGGACTTAAGTACTCGGCGCGCCGAGTGCGAGTGCGCCGCCGCCTGACACCCGGGCAGCTGCGGCACACTCCCGGGGACCGGGGCAGAGCTGCGCCGGCGCCCGCAGGAGGGGTCCGCAGGCGCTGGTCGTAACACCGGCCACACTACCGACTTGCTGGCTGCGCCACTGCCTGACACGCAAGCTGCCGCTCTTTTCTCCCAATGATAATGATGAAGCCCTTGCTGTCCAGCTAGTCAAGGTCGCAACTGCCTAGGGTGCCACTGCATCCCAGGCAGAAAAGAGGGCGCAAGGAGGCATGAAGTGGGCTGAATTTTCCATTTGGGGGACACTTAATGCCTTGTTTAACTAGGGCACCAGAATCCCCTTGTCTCACCCCTTACTTGCTGCCCCGGGAAATTTCAAGGGGCGACGGCTACATCGATTAGTGTTTGCCTGTCCCCGGCCGTCCCCCTCTTTGTTTTAATTTTTCCCCGGGTCGAAACTAATTTTGTGGGAAAAAAATTCAGCGAACTCAGCAAATCAAAATTTTTGAAAAATTCCCCCACCCTTTTGAAATAAGCTGTTTTGGCTCTGTCACTTCTGGTAAAGCTGTCTGTAATTAGTATTCAACCTTGTTTAATTATTTAAAAAATCTCATGCTGTCAGGCCCGGGGTTTTTGGGAGGAAAAAGTAAACCCAGAAATTTTACGGGGCTTTGTCTGAAAAAACAATAAAAAACAAGCTTCACTGTCCAAAAGTTGTGGGGCTCCCCCCAACCTGTGTAAATTGAACAAAAGCGGGGGGGGTGAAGTACACGGGTCAGTAATTTGGGGAACCAAGGGGAGCACGAAGGTGATAAAATCACTTGGCTCCTTAACAAAAAAAAATGTGAACGTTCTGGAGGGGGAAACCACTGGACCACCCGGGCGATGGGTAACCCCCATACCGGGGAGGGGAAAACTAAGTGGGACCCGGTTTTCACCGGGCCCCCAAACCAAAGGGGGAAAGGGGTCTTGCTGGGGGCGGGTCCCCCAGGTCACAACCACTGGTGGGGTTGCCCGGTGGCGGCCAAGGGTGGAGGTAAGGAAGGGCAGGCAGGCTCGAAAGTGAGGAAGACAGAAGGTCGGGACGGCGGCTCTGGTTCGGGCGGTAGACAAGCAGGTGGTCGGGGCGGGCGGCAAGGTTTAAATAGACGGTAGAGTGGCAGAGGGTGGGAAACACGGAAGGCAAAAGGAAAGTTTGGAAAACCCCTTTCACCATGGGTTTTGAAACCCCAAGGATCCGGCGAGGGCGGCGGGAAGGCCCGGGAAAAATAGGAGCATTTCCCCCGGCAATAAAACCAATTACCGGCGACTGCCCCTTTTTAAATTAAAAATTGCCAGCGCGCGCGCCTCAAAGGGGCGGGCTACGCCCCGGGAAACACGGAAGCAGCCTGAGAGGGCGTGGCCAGGTAAGTGCATGCCGGGGGGAGGGGGAAGCGGACCCCCAACCCACGTGCGGGACAGGGCTCCCCCTGGGGTGCAGGGGGAACGGGCGGGGCCTGGGGCCCCGGGACAGTGGTCGAAGGGGCGTCCGTGAAAAGTACTCCCCCCCCCTTTGGGGCCCCCCCCCCCTTTACGGGATTGGAAAAATTTCTCGGGAAAGAGACTGCGGTTCGGGATTTTCTCCTCCGGCCCCCGGGGCCTTCTTCAGGCCCAAAACCCCCTTCCGTCCCCCCAAAGAAGTATCGTTTTCCCCTAGTTCTTTAAATCCCCCAGAATCTCCTTGCCCTCGAAAAAATTGGGCGCATTAGCCACAGAGGAGGAGGAGGGGGCCTTCGGGAAAAAGGGTTTTAAGGGCCCAAGGGTTTCAATAAGGAACATGAAACGCGTTGGAATTTTTCTCTTGTGTGGGGGGCCCGGATTTTTGTTTCCCCCCCGGGATTGATGGGGCTGATGCCCTCAAAGGGCCCCGGGAAACGGGGCCCGTTTTGTAAACGGCATTTTTTAAGGGGAAACATATCTAGTGAACCCACCCCCTTTTCCCCCTGGGGAAAAACCCCGGGGAGGAGGGTTTCCTCCTTGTCCCTTGAGACTTCATGCCTGGGCCGCGCGGAGCAGCCCCGGGAGGGGGCCCGGGGGCCAAAAATGGCCTTAAAGTCTTGAACCAGTGCGTCCGCCCCCGGACCTGGAGGAGGTTGCCAGAGGGAGAGGGGGGGGGGGTTTAAAGCCAAAACACATGTAAGAAGGGGGGGGCCCCCTTGGGACTGGGAAATCAAGGGAGTTTTTGGAAAAACTCCCCCACCAGAAAAATTGCCCAATCATCTTGGCGTGCCGGAAAAAATGCCCAAAGGGTAGCAACCCGGGATTTGGGTTGACCCTCTCCCCCGGCCCGTTGTCGGGGAAGGGTTCCCGGAAGAAAAGTCAGCTTCATTTGGGAAGTTGTTGCACAGAGTCGCCAAAACCTGGAAAAAAATTGGAACTCCCCGGCCCCAGACAATTTGCTGAGGGAGTCCAGGGAGCCGGCCCAAGGGGTTGAAGAAAAAATAAGAAAAGCCGGGGGGCGGTTTGGCACCCGGGCAAGGGCAAAAAAGGGGCCCTTTTTGGGAAAAGCAAATCTTTAATCACCCAGATAATGGTTTTTCCCAACGACGGAGGGAGGTCGGTTATAAACCCATCAAAAATGTTGGACCGGGTGGAGGGGGAAGGGGAAGTGGCGAAGTAGGCCTCCCGGCTTGGGCGTGGCGTCTTGTTGGGGCACGGAGTGCAAGACGCAACGAAGCCCTTGATAATTTCCCATTTGGGCCCACCAATGAACCGGGATATGAGGGGGAAGGTTTTTGGGGGGGCCGGGATGGCCAGCCCCAATGAGCAATGCCCCCATTTCAAGATCCCGTCTGGGAGAGCAGGACCCACATAAGTCCTTCCAGGAGGGCTTCGGGAGGCCCCAATGGAGCAGCCGAGATGAGACGTTCTGGGGGATGATGGGGTTTCGGGAGAGGTCTTTTCACCCCCCAAATTTTCGGAAGCAGGGGAGGGGCATCACTTAACTTTCCCCCCTGGGCTGGCCTAAAATTGGGATCTGAAATCAAAAGGGGAGAAGAAGAGCGACCACCGGGGCCGGGGCGTGGGTTAAGTCGAGGGGCATCTGCAGATATTGGGGGTTTTCTTGTGGTCCAGTAATACAGAGGGGAAAACGGGAAAACCCTCCACCCAGAAAAACCCCAACTCCTCCGGGGCCCAAATTTAAATGGCCGTAGTCCCGGTCGCCAATCTGAAAATCCCTCGGCTGAAGGAAGTCTTGGAGAAGAAGCCCACGACACAGTCTTCCCGAGGCCCTTTTGTGAAAGGGACTCCCTCCACCCCCCACAGACGAAGCATCCACTTCCAGAGTAAAGGGGTTTTTGCGGGGTTGGAGTGAAAAGGGATAGAAGCCATAGCGAAGGCGGTTTTTGGCTTCAAAAAAGCCTCCTGGGCCTCGATAGGCCAACGGGCGTGGATTGGCTGTTTCTTGGTGAGAGCACTATGGGGCCAGCAGGTAAGGTACAGGGTGAATTGGGGATGTAATTGCAGAAGCCCAAGAATGCTGGATAGCCCGCAGCCCACGGGGGGGGGGGGGCCCTTTGCAATACGGCAGAAAGCTTACCAGGGTCCATCCCTGGCCTTGGCAGAGATGGGCATACCCCCGAAACGGGAAATTTTCCCGATGGAAGAGGCACTTCCCTAGCCCTTTGGGTACAAGGGGGTTTTTCCGGAGACTCTTAGTACTTTACGGACTTTGGGTGGGGGTGGGTCTCGAGGTCAAGGGGGAAAACACCAGTATTTCATCGAAAGGGAGACTACCACGGAAAGGGGAGGAAAAGGGGGTCCCCCCGAAGCGCATTCACGAGTTGAAAGAAAGGGGCGCATTACAGAGTCCCAAAAGGGAAACACCAGGGATCGTAGTGCCTATCCCTGGTGTTGAAGGCCGTCTTCCATTAAGCCCTTGCGGATTCGGACCAAGTTGTAGGCCCCTCTCAATTCCCAAATTGGTGAAAATCTTGGGCCCGCAGGCGATCAAAAAGTTCCTTTTCGCGGCAAGGGGTAAACGATTCTTTTCCGTTTACTTGTTCAAGCCCCGGGAGTCAATTTGGGGGCCGAAAAGGTTTCCCCTTTCCCCTCCTTCCGAAAAAGAAAAAACCCCCCACGGGGGGCGAGGGAAATTCCGGATTTAAACCCCCTTCTTTAGATTCCCTGGAAAGTACTCCGACATGGCTTGGGTCTCAGGAAAAAGACGAGGGTAGACCGGCCAGGAAGAATTTGGGACCCGGGAAAAAGTCCTCGGGCAATCGTTTGGACATGCGGGGGAAGACTTTTCGGGGTTGTCCCTCGGAGAACACATCGGGAAAATCCAGATATTCGGGGGGCAAACCCCGGGGGGCAGCCCCGGGGAGCGGTCCGGGAAAGGGTTTTAAACGAGGCAGGGAAGCAACCCGGGGGAGGTTTCCAAACCAAAAAAACGCCCCCCACAGTTGGGACCCCAACGAATCACCTTTTCCCGTAGACCCGTCCAGGATTTGGAGAGTGGGGCCGAACCATGGGGGGTCCAGGAGGGTCGCCCCAGAGGAGCGAGGGAAACAATTTGAAGGCGATCTCCCCTTATGCAGTGCCCCCACCGGGGGGCAAATGGGTTGGTGACGAAAAATGGATGGTGTGCTAAGCAGTCCCCGCTGACTGATTTAGATGACAAGGGGGGGGGGGGGGGGGGGGTTTCTCCAGAGTACCCCTGGAAACCGAAAACCGCCTCAATAGGGCTGGGGGGATGAAGTTCCCCCTGAGCCCCCGTCCAGAAACCCGGAACCTTGGGAAAGTGATACCAGGCTCTGACACGACCTGCACAGGCATCAACAGGGGTGGAGAGGGAGGTTGCACCCAGGAATGCCCCTCCCACCCGGGTCCCAGGTGCGGGGGGGTTTCCCGAAACCCTTGGGGGGCCCTTTGGGGCAAGCCTCCCAAAATGCTCGGGCCCCGCCCCGTAAGGGCAAAGCCTAGTTGCGCCGCGGGCCAAAATTTTGATCGAGGGGGCGGGGCCGATCAATCTGAAAGGGGGTCGTCGGTGGGTGTTGGAGGCCCGTGGGCAGGGGGGGCCCCCGGAACACCGGGCCAAAGGGAGGAAACCGGCCCGGGGTTGGGGGTGATGGCGCTCTTGGGGAAAACTCCCCTTTTTTGTTTCAATTAACTTTTATCGATGCGGGTCGAAAAGGGTCAAGTCGCTAAAGGGGCGGGGGGTCCCCTTTGCGGCCAAGACGTCTTTAAAATCGACTTTTAGATCCCTTCTTGAACGTAGCACATTTGCGGGCCCGTTAATTTTAGTTTAAAAGGGGCCCCGACGGAATTGACGCGTATTTTCCTACAGACAGGCTCCCGGCGTTTGATTTAGGGGGCCCTCTCCCGCGGAGGAGGCCCGGGGTTTTTCCTCGAAACTTTGGGGAGAATCACTGGGAATTTATGTAGAACCGCCCTCCCCCGGGTTTTTTTTGTTTCCCCAAAAAGGGGGTAGCCCTTTCCCGGGGCCCTTCCCCCGGGGAAAGGGGGTACCCCGAAACCCCTTTTCCCGTTTGGACAGGGAACTGGGCCTTTTATCAGCCCCGTTAAAAGAGCAATTTATTTGGGTAAAACCCCCCGCATAGTTTCGGGTCACCGTGAACTTGGGTGGGAGTGGGCCGCCCAAGCTTGGGCCCCTGGGGATCACCCGGAAAAAGCTGGGGCAGGAGGGAACTTTGGGGATTGGGGGTGGCTGCTTTCTGGACGGGGATGAGCTCGCACCAAAAGGGGGAGAGTTGCTCGAGCTGCTGCGCTTGCTGGGGCAATTGTTGTGATTGGTTGACCTTTCGTTTGGTGAGGGTGGCAACACTTGGGAAGGGTACCTTGGCGGGATCCATGGGGCCGGGTCCAAAAGTAACGATTGGACCCCTGCAAAAAGGCCCCAAAAGGGGCCCCCTAAGCCCCTACCAGGGGGTGGGGAAACTAAGTGGGACCCCGGTTTTTACCCGAGCCCGCCGCAAAGCGGGATGGGCTTGCTGCGGCGGGTGTCCAACCCGGGCATTTCCAAATTGGGGGGGGCTTGCCCGCGATGGCGGCCAAGGGTGCGAGGGACAGGAACGGCAGGCAGGCTCGTAGGGCGAGGAAAGCAGAAGGTCAGGGCAGGCAGCTCTGGTTCGTGGACGGTAGACAAGCGGGGGTCGGGGCAGGCGGGAAAGGTTGTGACGGGAGACTAGCAGGGGGGTCGGTACACGGAAAAAGGGGGGGAATACTGGAAAAAGCTCAGGAAAACTTTAAACCCTGGGTATGAACACCAAGGATCCGGCGAGGGGCCCGGGAAAGGAAAATGACCCGGGCTAAAAAGGGGCAGGCCCCCAATGAACCCAAATTTCCCGGGGCACTCCCCTTTTAAAATTTAAATTTCCGGGCGCCCCGCCTCTAGGGGCGGACTACGCGCCGGGACAAAGGAAGCAGCCTGAGCAGGAGCTTGGCCGGGAAGTGCATGCCGGGGGGACGGGGGGCGAGCGGACCCCGAACCCGGGGGTTGGGGACGGGGTCCCCTTTGGGGTTTCAGGAGCACGGGCGCCCTTTCGACCCCGGGCCCGTGGTCCAGGGGCAACCCTGACAAAAAGGGCCAAAAGCAAAATATTTGGGGAAAAAATCTTTTTTTTAAATGTTTCCCCCCCAAAAGTTGAAAACTAATCTTTGTAGCGAGAAAACCCCCTTTTAAAGTAAAAGTTGAACCCTTGTTCACCGTCCTAAAAAAAATTTAAAGAGTTTAATTTTTCCGAAATAAAAAACGGGAACATAAAAACAGATGGGTTCTCTTAGGGCGGGGTCCCCAGGCACAGTGCAAAAACCAAATCTGGGAAAATTTGGGCCAGTTTTTGCCCCTTTTGCAGAGAAAAACCCCCCCCAAATTGGGGTGTTATATTCCCCCTGGAAAAATGAGGGGGAAGAATGAATATTTTCAATGCTTTTCGGACCGCTGGCGGTCTGAAAAAAACCCCCGGGGGGGAAAACCCTTTCCGTAGGAACCGTTTCCAGGGTTTTTCCCTTGGCTCCATTTTTAAAGTTTGTCAAAACCCTTCAAAAGGCGTTTTTAAAACCGAAAAAGTTTTTTAAAACCCTTTAAAAAATTATACAGAGAAATGTACAGAAGCCTATTCAGCACTTCCAAAGTCATGGTTTGATAAGGCTGCCTGTCTTAGTAAAACTAACAAGTATAATATATAGCAATACAGAAGTATTACAGAATATTAGAAAATAATACTTGTCATTTTCAGCCGACAACCCTCAGTTTCGACTCGGTCCCCGGGCCCATTGCGCAAAAACCCCTTTTTCCCCCGATACTTGTATTTGCATTCCCCAGGTGAACGTTCTCTCTCTCAGCTTGCTAATTGTTTCCCTGCCCAAGCCCGGGGCCCAGGACTCTTTAGTTAATATTTCTCCTTTTGATGACAGTTTTTGTTCCTATCTGGTCTCGCATTCCTTCTCCCACGCCTCAGTTCTGATTCTCTGTTCCCTATAAAAGGATTAATTTTGCCTTTTCAGCTTCACCTCTATATTGAGTTCTTCCCTTATCGTGTTTTCCCTTTTTCTTATGGTTTCCGTTTTCCTGACTCTCCCTGGTTTTGACTATTCTTTGCCTGGGGATTTGTACTACATGCCGGTTACGACTTGGCTGGCTTATTTTGATTTTTTGATTAAAATTTGGTACCGCGTCTCCGACATTTTGCCGACTTTTCTTTCTGACCCCCGTTTTGTGTTCTGTGCCCGTTGTCTGTGTCCTGGGGTCTACACTTTTTTGGGTGCACTATTAGTCTTCATTTGGGGCCGACCTCTTAAGGAGTCGGTTCCCCAAGAGGCAAACAGGGGTTTGGGGCCCCAGCGTGGGGGCCCTCACTCGTTGTGTTTGCTTGGCACCCCTAGGGTCCTTACATCACACTAAGTCTTTATAAATTGGGAAAGTCAGAAAAGAGGCGCTTCAACGCCTTGTAAGTGTTTTAAATGAGTGTATAAGCCCTCAAAAAAATAAACCTCCCAAAAATGGGCTTTGGTATTCCTTGTATAGCATATTTAAATGGCCTAATTTAGGATTTAAAACCAAAAAAAGGTGCAAGCATTTTCTTTGCTAGATATTTGATGCCTACTTTAGGTGCCTTTTAAAAAGGGGAAAATGCGCCATTTTTGGCGTACACAGTTCTTTTCATAGAAGTAGGGTGTCAACTTTTTTTGGTGCAAAATACCCCAAAAAAATTGGTGCAACCTAATGGGAATGTCACCCCTTTAAATTTTTTTCGTTATAAAAATTTTAAATTTTTGGAACAAGAATCAAAAAAATTGATAAAAATTGGACTCCTGTAAATGCTGGTAAAGGGGTTTGACTTGGGTCCCACAGCATTGGACAAAAAACGTCGGAAAGTCGACCGTTGTTTGTCCAATGCAAGACCACGTTTTTTGTCATGTTTTGTGCAAAAACCACGGTCGTTTTTTTTTTTTTTCCCCCGTCGGCTGTACAATTGGATGTACGAGAAACCAACGGAAAGACGTCCAGCGGTGGCGGTTTTTACATGTTCCTAACCACCATGCTTGCTGTGTAGACATAGCCTTACTCTTTCTATTTAAAAATAAAATTTTAAAAAAAAACTTTAAAACTTTTCAACAAACTCTTTAGCTGTTTCTCGTACATCTTTAGACATACGAAAATGTATTTGTAAATCCCCCGGGTTTGTTTTTTTGGGGAAAAAAAGATTTTCCCTTTGTAACCGATTACAAATATTTGGCCAAAAATTTTTGGAAAAACCCCCAAATTTTTTAGTTGAAACAAAGGGAAAAATAAGCACAAAGCAATGCAATTTCTGTCGACAAACAGTTGTAGTATGGATCGTACTGACGAATACAGTGATGTTAAAACATCATCATTGACAGTAATTAAAAAACGACTGGGAAGGCAGGGGCGTAATAATCCATTTGCCCCTCTCAGTGGAGACCATTTGTGCGATAGCCAGAGTTAAACCCCACTCATCTGCAAAATTTTCATGACCATTTTAAAACGGTGTGCAAGTGAAAAAGACCACGTGTGAATTTTGTAATCTACAGGTGGTCGTCGTGTCATTCATAAAGTATTCTTCTTGTGCAAATATAGTTAAACATGAAAAAAAAAATTTATTTATCCAGACAAGTAAGCCCAAAAAAAAAACACAATACAAATGCGCCACTCAAAAAAGTAACCACAATCATAAGTTAATTTTTGA
>JAODAL010019954.1:0-70661 GCA_025379985.1 Phyllomedusa bahiana | reverse complement strand
GGACCCCCTTCTGGTCCCCTGACCCGGGTTTCTGTACCTCTCCTGGACCCGGGTTCGTAGCCGGGACTTGTAGCCTTGCCGGAGCCCGTTCTGTACCCTCCCCCTGGACCCCGTTCTTTAGCCTCGTGCCCCGTCTGTACCTCTGCCTGGAGCCCCGTTCTGTACCTTCCTGGAGCCGGTTTGTAGCCTCTCCCGGGACCCCTTTCCCGTACTTTGCCTGGGCCCGTTTCTGTAGCCTCTGCCTGGGCCTTTTTCTGTAGCCTCTGGGGAGCCCCCCGGAGCCTCGCCTGGAGCGTTCTGTAGCCTCTGCCGGACCCGGGGTTCGTAGCCTCTGCCTGGAGGGGTTCTGTACCTCTCCTGGACCCCGTTCTGACCTCTGCCTGGACCCCTTCCACCCCTCTCCCCTGGACCGGTTCTGTGGGCCTTGCTGGACCCGCCCCGAGCCTTGCCTGGAGGGGTTCTGTACCTCTGCCTGGACCCGGGTTCCGTAGCCTTGCCTGGACCGTTCTAAACCCCCTCTGCCGAGCCGGTTCCGTACCTCTCCTGGAGCGGTTCGACCCTCTGCCTGACCCCTTCGTACCTTGCCGGGGTTGGTTCTGTAGCCTCTCTTGGCCCCCGTTCTGTACCCTCTGCCTGGACCCCGTTCTGTAGCCTCGCCGGGACGGTTCTTTTTCCTCTCCTGGACCCCGGTTCTGTAGCCGTTCTGTACCTTCGCTGGAGCCGGTTCGGTAGCCTCTGCCTGGAGCCCGTTCTGTAGCCGGTTCGGTAGCCTCTGCCTGGAGCCGGTTCTGTAGCCTCTGCATGGAGCCCGTTCTGTAGCCGGTTCTGTAGCCTCGGCCTGGAGCCGGTTCTGTAGCCTCTGCCTGGAGCCGGTTCTGTAGCCTCTGCCTGGAGCCGGTTCCGTAGCCTCTGCCTGGAGCCCGTTCTGTAGCCTCTGCCTGGAGCTGGTTCCGGAGCCTCTGCCTGGAGCTGGTTCAGTAGCCTCTGTCTGGAGCGGGTTCTGTAGCCTCTGCCTAGAGCCGGTTCTGTAGCCTCTGCCTGGACCCGGGTTTTTCTTTTAGCTCTGCCTGGAGCGGTTTCCGGAAGGCCTCTGCCTGGAGCCGTTCTGAAGCCTCTGCCTGGAGCGGGTTCCGTAGCCTCTGCTGAGCCGTTCCGACCCTCTGCTGGAGCCGTTCTGTAGCCTCTGCCTGGGCCGGTCCGTAGCCTCTGCCTGGAGCATTTCTGTAGCCTCTGCCTGAGCCTTTTCTGTAGCCTGCTGGAGGGGTTCTGTAGCCTCTGCCTGGAGCGGGTTCTGTAGACCTCGCCTGCCGAGCCAGTTCTGTAGCCTCTCCCTGGAGCCGGTTCTTGAGCCTCTGCTGGAGCCGGTTCTGTATTGGGCCTCTGCCGGAGCCCGTTTCGTACCCTCTGCCTGGGCCGGTTCTGTAGCCTCTGCCTGGAGCGGTTCACGGAGCCTCTGCCTGGAGCCGGTTCTGTACCCTCTGCTGGAGCGGTACGTTCCGTAGCCTCTGCCTGGAGCGGTTCGGAGCTTCTGCTGAGCCTTTTCTGTAGCCTCTGCCTGGAGCCGGTTCGGAGCCTCTGCTGGCCCCGGTTCTGTAGCCTCTGCCGGGAGCGGTTCCGGAGCTCTGCCTGGAGCTGGTTCTGGAGCCTCTTCTGGGCCGTTCTGTAGCCTCTGCCTGGAGCGTTCTGTAGCCTCTGCCGGGAGCGGTTCGGTAGCCTCTGCCTGGAGCTGTCTGTAGCCTCTGCCTGGACAGTTCTGTAGCTTTCTGCCTGGAGCCGTTCCGGAGCCTCTCCCTGGAGCCTTTCCCGTAGCCTTTTGCCTGAACCCGGTTCCGGACCCTCTTCCTGGAGCGTTCCGAGCCCCCGTCTGGGGCCCTTTTGTCCGTAGCCTCCGTCCTTGGGGCCCCCTTTTCTGTAGCCTATGCCTGGAGCGGTTCGTACCTCGCCTGGCCGGTTCGTAGCCTCTGCCTGGAACCGGTCTGAGCCTCTGCTTTGGGGGAGCCCGTTCTGTAGCCTCTGCCTGGACCGGTTCGTAGCCTCTGCCTGGAGTCGGTTCTGTGGGCCTTCTGCCGGGGACCCCCCGTTCGTAGCCTCTGCCTGGAGCCGTTCCGTAGCTCTCCCTGGAGCGGTTCGTGGGCCCCTTCTGGAGCGGTTCGTAGCCTCCGCCTGGGGGCCCGTTCCGTAGCCTCCTCGGGGCCCCCGTCTCGTGCCGTTCTGTAGCCTCTGCCTGGAGCTGGTTCCGTAGCCTCTGCCTGGAGCCCGTTCTGGAGCCTCTCCCTGGAGCCCGTTCTTTTAGCCTCTGCGGGGGCCCGTTCGGAGCCTTGCCTGGAGCTGGTTTCCGGAGCCTCTCCCTGGAAGCCGGTTCTGTAGCCTCTGCTGAGCCGGTTCGGACCCTCTGTGGAGCCGTTCTTAGCCTTTTCCCCTGGAGCCCGTTCGGAGCCTCTGCTGGAGCTGGTTCCGGAGCCTCTGCGTGGAGCTGGTTCTGTAGCCTCAGTCTGGAGCCGGTTCTGTAGCCTCTGCCTAGAGCCGGTTCTGTAGCCTCTGCCTTGAGCTGGTTCCGGAGCCTCTGCCTGGAGCTGGTTCCGGAGCTTCTGCCTGGAGCTGTTTCTGTAGCTTCTGCCTGGAGCCGGTTCCGTAGCCTCCCCCGGGAGCCCTTTTCGTAGCTTCTGCCTGGGCCCGTTCGTACTCGCCTGGAGCCCGTTCTGTAGCCTCTGTCTGGAGCCTGTTCCGTATCCTCTGCCTGGAGCCCGTTCTGTAGCCTCTGCCTGGAGCCGGTTCTGTAGCCTCTGCCTGGAGCCGGTTCTGTAGCCTCTGCCTGGAGCCCGTTCTGTAGCCTCTGCCTGGAGCCGGTTCTGTAGCCTCTGCCTGGAGCCGGTTCTGTAGCCTCTGCCTGGAGCCGGTTCTGAAACCCTCCTTGCTGGAGCGGTTCGGAACCTCTGCCTGGAGCCCGTTCCAGCCTCTGCCTGGGGCCGGTTTCCGTAGCCTCTGCCTGGACCCCGTTCTGTACCCTCTGCCTGGAGCTTCTGTACCTCTCCCTGAGCCGGTTCTGTAGCCTCTGCCTGGAGCGGTACCGGAGCCTCTGCCTGGAGCCCGGTTTCTGTAGCCCCCTCCCTGGACCCGGTTCCGTAGCCTCGCTGGAGCGTTCTGTACCCTCTGCCTGGAGCCGGCCCGGGAGCCTCTGCCTGGAGCGGTTCTGTAGCCTCTGCCGGGAGCGTTCTGTAGCCTCTGCCTGGAGTTTTTGTAGCCTCTGCCTGGAGCGGTTCTTTTTGCCTCCTGGGCTCTGGAGCCGGTTCTGAAGCCTTCGGGAGCCCTACCTTGCCTGGACCCCGGTTCTGAGCCTCTGCCTGGGGGCCCGTTCTGTAGCCGGTTTCCGTAGCCTCTGCTGGAGCCGGTTCTGTGCCTCTGCCTGAGGAGCCCGTTTGTAGCCGGATTTTTCGTACCCTCTGCCTGGACGGTTCTGTAGCCTCTGCCTGGACCCGGTTCTGTAGCCCTCTGCCTGGAGCCGGGTTTTCTGAAGCCTCTGCCTGAGCCGTTCTTCCGGGTACCCTCTGCCTGGAGCGTTCCGGAGCCTCTGCTGGACCCGGTTCGAGCCTCTGTCTGGAGCCGTTCTGTAGCCTTCTGCCTTTGGAGCCGGTTCTGTAGCCTCTGTCTGGAGCCGGTTCTGTAGCCTCTGCCTGGAGCCGGTTCTGTAGCCTCTGCCTGGAGCCGTTCTGTAGCCTCTGCCTGGAGCTGGTTCCGGAGCCTCTGTCTGGAGCCAGTTCTGTAGCCTCTGCCTTGAGCCGGTTCCGTAGCCTCTGCCTGGAGCCGGTTCCGTAGCCTCCTTCTGGAGCTGGTTCCGTAGCCTCTGCCTGGAGCTGGTTCCGGAGCCTCTGTCTGGAGCCAGTTCTGTAGCCTCTGCCTAGAGCCGGTTCTGTAGCCTCTGTCTGGAGCCGGTTCTGTAGCCTCTGCCTGGAGTCGGTTCTGTGGACTCTGCCTGGAGCCGGTTCTGTAGCCTCTGCCTGGAGCCGGTTCCGGAGCCTCTGCCTGGAGCCCTTTTCCCGGAGCCTCTGCTGGACCCTTTTCCCGAGCCTTGCCTGAGTGGTTCTGTAGCCTCTGTCTGGAGCCGGTTCTGTAGCCTCTGCCTGGAGTCGGTTCTGTAGCCTCTGCCTGGTGCTGGTTCTGTAGCCTCAGTCTGGCCCCGGTTCTGTAGCCTCTGCCTGGAGCCGTCTCTGTAGCCTCTGCCTTGAGCTGGTTCCGGAGCCTCTGCCTGGAGCTGGTGCTGTAGCCTCTGCCTGGAGCCGGTTCTGTAGCCTCTGCCTGGAGCTGTTTCTGTAGCCTCTGCGGGAAAGCCCGTTCCTTTAGCCTCTGCTGGAGCCGGTTCCGTAGCCTCCTTCTGGAGCTGGTTCCGTAGCCTCCGCCTGGAGCCCGTTCCGTAGCCTCCGTCTGGGGCCCTTTCCGTAGCATCCGTCTGGGGCCCGTTCTGTAGCCTCTGCCTGGAGCCGGTTCCGTAGCCTCTGCCTGGAGCCGGTTCTGTAGCCTCTGCCTGGAGCCCGTTCTGTAGCCTCTGCCTGGAGCCGGTTCTGTAGCCTCTGCCTGGAGCCCGTTCTGTAGCCTCTGCCTGGAGCCCGTTCTGTAGCCTCTGCCTGGAGTCGGTTCCGTAGCCTCTGCCTGGAGCCCGTTCTGTAGCCGGTTCTGTAGCCTCTGCCTGGAGCCGGTTCTGTAGCCTCTGCCTGGAGCCGGTTCCGGAGCCTCTGCCTGGAGCCCGTTCGGTAGCCTATGCATGGAGCCGGTTCCGTAGCCTCTGCCTGGAGCTGGTTCCGGAGCCTCTGCCTGGAGCCGGTTCTGTAGCCTCTGTCTGGAGCCGGTTCTGTGGCCTCTTCCCTTTGGGAGCCGTTCTTTAGCCTCTGCCTGGAGCCCGTTCAGTAGCCTCTGCCTGGAGCTGGTTCCGGAGCCTCTGCGTGGAGCTGGTTCTGTAGCCTCAGTCTGGAGCCGGTGCTTGCTAGACCCTGTACTCTGCCTGAGCCGGTTTCCCGGAGCCTCTGCTTGGTGCTGGTTCCGGAGGCTCTGCCTGGAGCTGGTTCTGGAGCCTCTGCCTGGAGCTGTTTCTGTAGCGTCTGCCTGGAGCCGGTTCCGTAGCCTCCGCTTGTAGCCCGTTCCGTAGCCTCCGCCTGGAGCCCGTTCCGTAGCCTCCGCTGTGGCCCGTTCCTAGCTCCGCCTGGAGCCGTTCCGAGCCTCTGCCTGGAGCCCGTTCTGTCCCTTCTGCTGGAGCGGTTCCGGAGCCTCTGCCGGGAGCGGTTCTCCCGGGGGCCAGCCTCTGCCTGGAGCTGGTTCTGTAGCCTCTGCCTGGAGCTGGTTCTGTAGCCTCTGCCTGGAGCCGGATCTGTAGTCTCTGCCTGGAGCTGGTTCTGTAGCCTCTGCCTGGAGCCCGTTCTGTAGCCTCTGCCTGGAGCCCGTTCTGTAGCCTCTGCCTGGAGCCCGTTCTGTAGCCTCTGCCTGGAGCCGGTTCTGTAGCCTCTGCCTGGAGCTGGTTCTGTAGCCTCTGCGTGGAGCCCGTTCTGTAGCCTCTGCCTGGAGCCGGTTCTGTAGTCTCTGCCTGGAGCTGGTTCTGTAGCCTCCGCCGGGGGCCCCCGTTCTTTTAGCCTTTGCCTGGAGTCCTTCGTACCCTCTCCCGGGAGTCTTTTAGTAGCCTTGCCGGGACCCCCGTTCTGTAGCCCTCCCTGGAGTCGGTTCTTTTGCCTCTGTCGGGGCCCCTTTTCTGTACCCCCCCTGCCTGGAGCCCTTTCTGGGGCCTCTGCCTGGAGCCCGTTCTTTTGCCTCTGTCGACGGGTTCGTAGCCTCTGCCTGGAGTCCGGCCCTTGTAGCCCCCCCGCGGGGGCCCTTTCTGTACCCCCTTTTCCCTGGATTTGGTTCTGTACCCCCTGTGGAGCCGGTTCTGAAAGCCCCTTGCCGGGAGCCGGTTGTACCCCTCTCCGGGAAAATGGTTTCCCCGGACCCCCTCTGCCGGGGAGCCCTTTTCTTAGCATCTCCCGGGAAAACCCCGTTCTTAGCCTTGCCTGGACCCGGGTTTTTTCCGGAAACCCCCGGGTTGGACCCGGTTCTGTAGCCTCTCCCTGGACCCCCGTTCTTTTAACCTTTGCCTGGAGCCCGTTCTGTGGGCCTTTCTGCCGGGGAGTGGTTTCTGTAGCCTTTTCCCTGGACCCCGTTCTGTCCCCCCTCTGCCGGACCGGCCCGGGAGCCCCCCTGCTGGTGTGGGGTTCTGTCCCTTTGCCTGGAGCCGGTTCTTTTGCCTCTGCCTGGACCCGGTTCCGGAGCCCTGCCTGGAGTCGGGTTCTGAAAGCCTCTGCCTGGAGCCCGTTTTTTGTAGCCCTGCCTGGACCCTTTTTCCGGGCCTTGCCTGGAGTCGGTTCTGAAACCTCTGCCCGGGGAGCCGGTTCTGTAGCCTCTGCCTGGGGCCCTTTCTTTTAGCTTGCCTGGGGGGGGTTTTCTGTACCCTTTTACCTGGTTTTCCCCGTTTTCCACAGGAGGTGCCCACAGCCCCTCCCCTGACTCCACAGGAGGTTGTCACAGCCCCTCCCCCTCCCCCACAGGAGGTTGTCCAAAAAAGCCCCCCCCCCCCCCCCAAAAGGAGGTTGTCCTGGCCCCCCCTAAATCCACGGGAGGTTGTCAAAAACCCCCCCCCGACTAACAGGGGTTTTGTCACAAAAAAACAGAATTAAATTATAAGTTTGATAGTTTGATAATCTTTTTAAATTTTATGGCTTCCATTTTGTCTTCTTCAAACTTAAAACTTTTTTCTAAAATTTTAATTTCTGAAATTAGAAAACAAGGAATGTTTTTTGTTCCCTCACATCATAATATTTGGTCAGAAAACGTCAAAAAGGGCCCTGGCTTTTTAATAACAGGTCATAGTGGGTGCTTATTTAAGGGTTTTTAGATTAGTGAAAAAATAAGGCCCGAAAGTTTTGAATATTCCCTTTTTATTTTTTTGGTAGATGGGGGGTGTTTTTGAAATTTTTAAAATTTTAAAAGATATTTTTTACATTAAGACAAACGGATTGGATGTAAAACCCATAACCCTTTTGCTATAAATTATCTTTTATTGGATTGTAAATGCCTACCTTTCTGTAAGATCACGCCTATAACCCTTTTAAAAAAACATGTCAGTCCCTAATAAAGCATTTTTAAACTTTTGAATAAATCAAAGTGCATTGTTATTTTGAAGGTCCCTGGGAACAGAGAGGTTGCATGAAATAAAAAGATATCTACAATCCTTTGGTGCCGTGAATCTGGATCAGATAAACCTATCACCAGAGTGTGGAACGGGATTACTGCAAGCACCCCTTTGCTTTGAGACTGGGAATCTGCTAGACGGTGAGCATTTGCCACACCAAATCCATAGCTTCCTGCAAAAACGGTGTTTGATCTGTTAGTTGCTGGGTGAGCACGTGAGTGAGGTTTTCTCTAATTATTCTCCCTTTCCCATCGTCATCAATTTGGTTATTGTTTAGAGTTAAAGTTTTTATAGTTGTAAAAGTTAAGGTTCAGATATGAAAATTGTCACAATTTGCAGTGTTGCTTTTAAAAGTTGAAAATAAGTTATCGTTTTGTTACTGAATTTTGTTTTGTTGTCTTGTATCAGTGTTTTTTTGATTGGCTGTTGGCTTTTGTTTTCGTTTGTGGCTTCTCTGTGTTTTTCTTCTCCTTAGGGGCGGCTGCCCTCAAGCGGTGAGATAATTTGGTTACTTCATACTGGTTTGGTTGCCATTGTGTATGCACATTGTCTTATTGTTGCTATTTTCTTCCTTCTATCTTAGGTTGTATATATGCGTTATTGTTTGGAACATGAACTATTTCACTTGCTGTTATGTATAAATGTTTACTTTATTATGTAGCGACATAAGAAGAGTAGAAGTTATTACATTTGCAGATGTTATTGTTTGTAGGATTACAAAAGGTACTAGACAATCGCCCCATGCTCTTTTTTAAGTAAAATAGCAAAGTGTCCACTGGAGCAACGGAGCTGCTCAGTGAAGTGGTATTTTAGGTGCTTATAAACAGTTGTTTTAGTCCATCTGACGAGGTGGGTACTATTCCTTGGTTATAATAAAGGACTTCATAACATGGGGAATGTGTCATCAATTGCAGAAGGAAAAAGTCTGATGTGCCCCAGATGAAATTTTTTTTAGAAAAAATAATCTATATACGGAAGGATAGTTCCTAATGACCCTTATGCTAATAAATATATGGGTATTTGACAATTTCATCAGTTTTGGAGTAAAATGCGGATGGTTGTGTATAACCTCTGAGTACATCACGAGGTCTGGGATTTAGTGACATTACAGAAGATAGCGGATTTCTTGTTGTAAGAACAGAAAGAAATGGAAATGTTTTGCAATTGGTTAGGTGAAAGCCAAAACGCGTTGTTAGCTTCAGGAGGGACACCTCAGATAACAACTCGACAAAGCCATCATTAACACACTGGACACTGCTACACCTATTGTGACTACACTCCAAATCTTCAGATGTGGTTACAGTCAAAAAAGTATTGATAAACCCTAAAGCTATGAAATTGTAGAGTGTTGCTGAGGATGACATGTTTTTACTATGCTTGTATACAGAGCCATGCGTCTAAATAAAGAGTAACCTTACGGTGATATACGCTAAAGATGCGTGTCTATGTAGCCCTGACTCATGATCACGCTATAACTTTTGTGCTTAGTACTCACTGGTTTGATGAATTTCTAAATGAATTGTATCTTAGTGAGGAGTAGGTCCTAATTACCTCTCACGGCGGCTATAACTCAGGTAATTTCCATAGTTTGCGTCCATTTTATCAGGTATATATTCATAAGTTAATTAGGGGCCCTAAAGGAGGTCCTAGTGGTTAAACAGCCCATTTTATACAAAGAGAAGTAGAAGAAGACCTAGGAAGATTAGGAGTACCTTAGTTGCGCACTGTATTGGTCGAAGGATTATCATTGAATTGAGTTCATGTAATTCATTACTTTATTGGATGACTGGGGTTGTTATGGGTGGAGTGGAGGAGTTGGTGGAATATTAAATGAGTTGAGTTTTTAATGTATATGTGTTCTTATGGAAAAAAGGTTGTACTGAGTGGGGTTGAATCTGAGGTGGGGGTTCTGTGGTTTAGGTTCGTTGTTAGTCCTCCTAATGTAGTAAGGGATTGGGGGTGTATTGTAAGTTGTGATTTTTACTGTATCATCAACACGTGAGGGACCAATCAAATGGAAAATGAGGATCTTATCCTAGACTGTTGTTTATGATTTGAGTTGGTTTGGGACGCTTTCTTTATTTATATAATACCATCCTGTTTATTTTGTGAATAGGGTTCCATGTGTGATGTTATTGGCGTATTTTGTGATTTCTGAATAGTAATGTTGATGACTAAGTTTTAATTTAATTTTGATATATCACTATGACAACTACGACTTACATGACACTCAAATATACAAGATACATACAATTGTATCAAGATATTTTAATATAGTAGTATATATATATATATTATAATCACTAGCTATATTAGTATCAGTAATTATATATAATATCAGAAAACTATGATTGGGGCTCTACCGGGCTTTGACGCGTATGTTTGCGTGTGCTGTAGGATCGCGCATATTAGTTATGAGTCTCATCGGCGTACCAAGCACTGGAAAGGAGGCACAAAATCATAACCAGTGGCGGTGGCTGCTCAATTATCACCTATCTATGATAACAGAAGAGTATTATGTGACTAATAAAATGATGCAGATGCAATACGCTCGTGAGTGCGTGGATGGGGCGGTGTACGCGGTCAGATAACAATCTTCATCGCGAGCAACTGGGTCATTATTTAATTACTGTCCTGTCGCTCTAGATGTATGATACTCAAGAGTATTATGGTATGTATCTAATGCACTCACATGGTATACCAGTATTAGACTCATAAGCAATATGCAAGCTCATAACAGACTCGGCAGTTGGTCATAAAGTGCTTAAACTAATGCGTCATTGATCTCATCTAGTGTTGATCAACAGGCATATATGTGTCACGCTCATATAACTGTAAGCATCTCATAGCACTATTTCGTTATGCTGTTTTCCCAAGAAAAAAGCTGAATGTAAAACCACTTTAATTTATGGTATATCCATAGGATATACAATAAAAATCACATCGATATAGATCTCCCACGGCTATGCTTAGAGAATCAGGTCTGAGTTGTGTAAAGAGACATCACGTTAATCCAGTTGTAAACAGTCGAAACAAAATATGAAAAGACGTTGCAGACTTAGGGACTTAAACAAAAAAATAACATAGGCTATAACCAGCTCTGCAGTTTCTGGCATTCAACCAATTTTACATTGTCCGTATAAAGTGAAGCTACCTCCCTACTGAATCCCTAAATGGGAGCAGCAACCACCTCAATAGCCAGGTCATTGATGGGCACGACGACCAATATCAAGACACATTTATGAGACCTTTGGCTGAAAGGGTGGTTATGCACAGCATTTTTTTAGAAAAAAAAATGCTACAGTAATTTTTCAACCAACAAGAAGTCTGAAGGTGAGATCCGTATAGTATATATACTCTTAATGTTTCTCACTTTTAGAAAGCTGTTATTTTGCACTGGTGGCTTATATGAGAACATAAAAAAAAAAATAGACACCAATAAATTTTCATATAGTTTAACTTTTTGTTTCTTTGTACATTAAAATTCACATTAAAAGTAAAAAGACTCCACATTTATTTTGGGTGAACCACGGTAATAATGATGCTCCACTTTTAACTGGGGAAAAATAAGCTTAAATCAGATCAGAAGTGAATCATTTGTATAATACGACCCCTTATATTATGAATAAATAATATAAAGTTTGATACCCAGTTTAGGGGTTGTTGGCATCGATCATGGAGGGTGTTGTGCCTACAGTTAATATCTTGCGAAGAAAATTGATCTTAGTGCTCTCATTATCTTGTGAGGTAAGTGATAGATGAAATACTGAGGTTGATAGTATTTTCTTCCACCGCTTTTATTGAATTTAGCCGTGTTTCATGACTGTTTAACCTCAGGAGATGTACCTGGATATAGGTCTGCAAAAACCATATCGTGGGATACATATTGTTTTGTGAGATCACCAGTGTACTCGCTATCTTTGGTTCAACGGAAAAATATGTCAATCGCATAGGTAGTGCGATATTACTAAGAGGGAAAAAATATGATGTATAGTTTATAATGCAATAGGTGGACAAGCATACATAGACGAAGCAGCGGCGGTGTATCATTTATGGGATATTTAGATAATGTATGTTTCAGTTACGGAGCCTTAACTTTTCGTTTCAGGTGGCACTCGCGATTAGATAAATATCGTGTCTTTGTGCTATAGGTTAGCCGCTTATTATACTTGTTCTATTTCACTATGTTGCGACTTGGTTAATAAAATCTATGTTAGGGCTACGTAGTGAATAAAGCTAGTAGATTGGTTTCTTGTTTGTCATGCTACTGTATTTTGGGAATCATGTTACGTTAAGTTCCATTGCACGAGTTTTGCGAACTTTTTATGATGCCTCTTACAGTCTTGATTAGGGGAGTTCTTGTGCTAGTTTTATCCCTAGATAGCTTGTAGCTACGGGGTCGTGTGTTTTTGTTCTAAGTGTTTTTGAGGGGTTGGGGATGGGTTAGTGACATAACTGAGGTGTGTGGCATTATTCTAAGCTGTTTTTTGGGGTTGTCTAGCATACATTTTATTGTCCATTGAAATGTTAAATAAACTCTATCGGACAGTTAGAATCGCATGTGAATGAGTTTTCTAAGATGTTGATCTATAGATCCAAAGCGATTAGAGTTGTGTCTACGCGCATTTTTGTCATTTGTTAATCTTTTGTTATGGTATCATCAGCTAGCACTAGGCTGTTTTGTCGTTATACTCACTGCCCAATCGCGGTTCGGTTTACGTTGTGCCTTGTTGGGTTCAAAGGCATAGTGTTATTTGTTCAAGTTGCAATAATTTAGCTAAGAATGTTACTATGCTATTGCAATTAGAATTTTGTGATAAAAAATAATATGAGAATTCATCTATAGCGCACATATCAATGTCCAAAATCGCAGTTTTGATACTAAGTGATTAGAATTTAGAGTGAGACGAATTAATCTGTATATCATCTGTGAGTGCACGCATCTTAGTGTAGCCGTATTTGTTTGGGTAATTTAGATTGTTAAGAACTTGGAGTCAGCAAATTTTAATTTAAATAGGCTAGATATATGTTCACATTTAAACCATCCTCTACAGCCATATTGTTATCTACAACTAACGTATATAAATGTGTATGTTAAGACGATTAGCTTATGTATTTTTCTCAACGAGTTTGCATCATCATGACACCAGAAAGAACATAAACTGCGTAACACTGCATTAAGAACCAAGAGACTGAAATGTTAAACGCTTAATATGCGTCTTAAAGTGTGAGCACAGACATATCAATGACCCATGCTTGCTTGACATTAGAGCATGGCACGACGTGACATAAGAAGGCTATGAAATGACAAAATTTGTACCGCCCCCCCCAACTTAGACACACAAAATACCCACCCCCCAACCCCCCCCCACCCCACCCGCCACACCCAAAACCTCCATCTACTCGCCACACCCCGCTTCCTATAGTGCCTCCCCAGCCCCATCCCACCCCCCACTCTTACCCCTAACCCTATTCTGGACACCAGGCTCTGTTAACAAACAACTAGACAGTGATCCTCACGCAAAGATAGATATCTCTATGATTACTGATATTTAGATACCAGAATGTTTGAATGTATGCTTACTAGTTTGTGATGACTACATTAATTTCTATGATTGATGTATTATGTAATCGTTAGTGTATCTCAATAGGTATGTATAGATTCACATTTATCTCAGTTTACTAGTGTCTACTATAAAGGTAGGATTAGGTCCCGTTATCAGTCTCACCTAAACTATATGCGTTGTATTATTCCTAGGCACTGCCCTACCCAAAGCCATTTATATGCAATAGTAACGACTAGCACAGAAGGTCTCTAATCCGCGGTATTCTGAACTTAACATATTGTCTTCTGTCGGACCTGAACCATATGTTCACACATTAAGATTTGGTATACACTGTTTTATGTCACGTGCCCTAATTTGTATTGGCTTGTTGTGTATAGGATCGTCAATAGATGTACTCACTCCTTCAAGTCTCTTGGCATGCATCGTACATGAAGCATGAGACCTACTAGATTTTCTCACATTTGATTACAGCTAGATCGTGTTTTTTGGCCTTTTAATAAACGGCGCATTAGATGGATAACATAGCATCGATATCTGGTTCTCTTGGTGACTCAATGTGTCCCCTGTGCGTTATGAGCCGTGAGGCGTCGTTAAGAGTGTTCTTAGGGGTGAGTGCAGTCGTTTAGTTCCAAGTTGTGTGATAGATGTTGTTAGACGAAAGCATATGAACGCTTAGCGATTTTGTGATCCTAAAAATAGTTTTGATGCAACTCTGATGCCCAAGGACAAGATAGGTTGTGCACTTAGGCCTGTCAGAGATAACAGGACGGATGTTTTTGGTCTCATGTTTGAACATGTATGGTGTTCCTCAGGTTAACGTGGTATGTACTATAGATATTTGTCTGATATGTTTACGTCCTATGTGTGTTACTCCATACAATCAATTATCAAATTTATTTTGCAATGTATTGGACTTATCCTATTATGTGTTTAAGTGTGCTTTCAGATATCATACAACTGAGTACACCATAATTTCACTGTAGGAGTGGGTAGCCTGTTCTCATATCCAGCTACTAGTACACATCAACAGATCCATCCACAAGTTGCACAGGATTGCTATTGCAAGCAGTGAACACTTGTTGATTTTGTTGGTCACATGGAGTTTCAGATTTCCAGAGTACGGCACGGTAGAGAGTCAGAAGATGAGTGACAACTTTTGATCACAAGAATCTTGAAGGAGGGCGGTATGTCTTTACACGCTCTTGCCTGTGTGCTCTCAGATGATTAATTGGTTGTGAAGTATGAACAGTTGCATCGTGTAATCATTGGAGAACCCTGTCGAGCTTAGTAATTGACCTCATGATTCATTGGGTAGCAAATGTGTGCACAGTTAGGTGGTGTCTTGAAGGAAAATGACAGTTAACAATTGTTGCACCTGATGCTTTTTTTATTATTGTATGGATGTAGAAAGATGAATTTTTGTGTAATATTTGTTGGAGTACGAATATGACAAATATGACAACCTTGATTAATCTCGGTTTCGTGGTTGAGTTGTTCCAGTGTAGATACTCCTATTGATTGTAAGTTTGCAGCAGTACAGTCTGTAGCTAAATTGTTCAAGCCCCACATTACATGTGCAAAAAAGGTATTATCGTTTTGATATATAGTGTACTTTAATCTATGAAATCAACTTTGGATAATATGATATGATTTGATTTTGCTGACAACACTTTTGCGCTCGATATGGTATCAATAGCCTGCGCGATCTGGAAGGTATCTAGCGGGTGCAACCAATGCCGATTTTCAGATTGGTCTGGATGGACAGTTGTAATATGGTCAAAGTCCTTGCTGACCCTCAAAAAATTTCCAGTGATGCAAGGCGCAGTACCCTCATAAGATGAAGTTGCATTGCCTCATTTGTGGGCAAGAGCAGCGAGCATTGTTGGGATTCTTTGACTGAAAATTTAGGGTCTACGAACACAGATTGTTGTGCAACAAGGTTGCTAAATTGCTTATTTGACTGGATGTTGATTCATGCCTCCTGGTCTTCAGAGATTGTGTACCGCCAAGACATGAGTGAGATTATCTAATTTTTGGTAATTGGATTCTATAAGAAGTAGTTAGGTTAGAGATTTGATGTTGTTATCATTCTTCTTATTTTTTTTTGGCGTTCTATGCGCTACGCCTTCATATTAACTATCATGACACAAATGATCGATTATAAGGTTCTGATAGGACACAAGTTTACAGATGCTATTAGATGAGTACTAAACCCTCAGGTCCTTAAACAAATAACAACGTTAGATATATTAGTTAGATATAAAATACTCCAACCAAGAATCATTCCGCAAAGTATTTACCCTGCTTATTAATCTTCATGCAGTTTTCACATTGTAATTCAGGGATAGTACTGACGTGTAAGCTACACGAGATGAATTGTCCACTACAAGATGAAAGGTTATAGACTAGTATTCTGTACCATATGTCCACTGTAGGATGGCCATGCTGTGTGTTTGAATTTGTGTTAGACAATTTCGCGCATATCATGGATGGGCATAATAGTGGTCATCACATGTGAATTGCGTGGCTCGTTGTTTTCTAAGTAATTCTGGAGACTTTATTCTTGACGCATCACTTGGTAATGTTGTTATTATTCTACACCATTTATGCTATAGGGTGTGTGTTGTTTTGTTTTTGTGTAGACCTGTCGAAGCAATTACGCCGTGTGCATCGGGAGCAGGGGGAAGAGGAGGGGTGGGACTATAGGTCATGGCATGCGGATGCCACACATAGACACGCGCACGCGCATTCTCGGCGCCCGTATGACGACCGAATGAATATTTTTTCGACGTTGTTCCATCTAGTCATACTTTCCATCTCACTCGCTCTCTTTTCTCACAGCTGCGCTGGAGACGAGACCGTACGTGAATCTCATCGGTTCTGTCTGTATGGAGAGCAAATGTGAGATTACAGTATAATGTCTGGGACGGAAGTCTATCCACACGTTAATTTGCTAGTAGTACTTTAGTACTGAAGCTTAAGGGCTGAGAATAATTACGTTAGCCCTTCGAGAATATGCCAGTGTGGAACATAAGCCAGAGTAGGGAGCTTTTTTCAATGAGAAACATTGGCTCTAAATTAGATCGTTGTCTAGGTGACAGTAACTGGATCTAGCTGATTTGGACTTTGTACTCGGGGAATCCTGTTATGGTTACGCTCAGAAGATTGAGTCAAACGCATTGTAGTAAGGAAAATCAGTAAGCGATCGAAGCCTTATCTAAGTTGAATGAACAATATATATGAGCATTTAAAGCGCACGAGAAGTGTGTATAGTTTACTCACTCTCACACTCTCGCGTAGCATAATTTCACACTAGAGAACGCTATACGTAGTAAATCAGTCCAGAGTGCGTCGGTGAATAATTTCGTTATGAATCTGTCTCGAGCGCGCTTTTTGTTTGCAGATTTCTGAAATTTATCTTGTGTTTCAGGTTATTAATTCGGCGAAAGCACGAGTAGATGTCACGCTCGCGTAACATTGGTCAGTAGACGTAATACTCGATTCCCGCCAGATTATTGCGCCAGATTAGTTCGGATGTTGCTCGGGGATGTGGGCCGTCGTAAGTGCAAGCTCTAGTGTCTTGTATCGCAAAGGACACTGTACAGACGAGACGATAGATAGATAGGCAGGGGCATTAGCAGAGCACGCTTGTTACTGGAAGTCATGAGGTCTTCGATTTTTTTCATTTTCTAATTTATTTAGGCGACCATATCAGGTTGTTTGTAGGACTACTCTAGGTGCTTCGCTTAAAATACTTACACATTGAACGCCCCTCAAAATGGACCCGTTAAGTATTTGCTGCAACTAGAACCTAACATCTCCCTTTATCCGCGAATTTTGTTCAGTGGGGACAGTGAGATATTCCTGACCTCTACAGGTGTTTCACAAATTAAATGTTGTTCTTGTAGTTTGTTGTAGCAGCGCAGGACAACCATGAAATATGGGGGTGGGTGGCGGGGGGGTGGAGAGAAAATTCCGTCATTGTTTTTTTTGGCTGTTTTACAGTGTTCTGCCATTCATAATGATTTAAATATGTTCATCGGAGAACTGTTACGTTTCCTGAGGGTCAGTAGCGCATGTCTGATCCACTGATATGTATTCTCATTGATATTAGTTTTTTAATGTTTGTATAGTACTTTTACATCATCAGAAATGAGTTTATAAAAATACTGCGTTTTTATGTCTGTACGACTATTATGAAATGCGCATAATCTTTAGTCATGGATTTACATGTGATCGGAGCTGGTTTTTGGGCTTGTTTTTTGGCGCGGTTCTCGAGTTGTGAACTGCTTTTTATTGGTAACCTCTCTATTGGGCTGCGATGCATATGATCGTTTTGATCACTTTTTATTGAAGGTTTTGTGAGGCCATCTCGTTGAAGCAAAATTTACTGCAATCCTGGAAGGTGTTTGTTAGTTTTTACTATTATGCGATCTCCCCCAATTACACCGTCATCACATGACTATAGCGGCTACTAAATATGGTACTATTTTCCTAGGCATAACTTGTTCGCATACAATGTTGATACGTTCCTTACAGCGAATGTACCGCAATTTTGATAACTTTTTAATTTTTTATGTTTTTAACACATGATTAATAAACAACTTTTTATTCAAAAAAATAAACAACCCCATCGGTTTTTGCGTCGCTACTAGGCTTCAGAGCCATAACTTTATTTTTTCTGATGTTACAGGAGCTGTTTTTTAGCGTGGGTATGTGCTGACGTGTTTAATAATGCGGATATTTAATTGGTTGTAATTTTTGTAGGGGGGCACGCCACAATCAGCTTTTCAATCGTGTGCTTTTGAAGCCGCTACTTTGATTTAGGTAAGTAGCAAACAATCTTACTGCTCAATGTACCTCAGTCAGGAGTATTTTTTATTTTTTAGAAGCGGCTAGATCAGTGCTGATGTTACCGTGAGACAATAGTTGTTGGCTGACGAGTACTGTCTGTCCCCCCTCGGGGGGGTGGACTATTAAGGGACTTTTACTCTGTGGGTTGAGACCGATTACGCGGATACTCCAGTTTACTTAGTAGCTTTTTGCGTTTCATGTAGAAGCACTTTTTAAGTTGTTTTTATTGGTGTAAAACAATTATCTATGTTTTCTTTATAGCTGTCCTTCTTATAGCTTTGCTCTCAGTTTGCATTTTTCCATATACATAAAGCTGTAGTAATATGCTCCATTTTATTTTGCGGGATGCAATTCTGTGATTTATAGCATTGAACCACTTTGGTGTTTATATGAGTGTTTTTAATTCACTTTTTAATTCCATTTTATGTGCTGCTCGGGATGAACATAAAATCGCAATCTCTTGACTTTTTTTTTTTTTTTCGGTACGCTTACCGTAAAGCGTTATTGGAACGTGAATAGCTATATCTATTTATGGGTGGATTGTGACGCAAGCGTGGCTATATCTAGAAATATGGGTATTCTTTAATCTATTTATCTTTATTTGGGCCGTACTTGGCATTTGTAAAGGGTGGTGTACGTGTTTTTATTTTGTGTGTTTTACTTTTTTACACATTTCACCATAGGTGAATAGTATGAGGGATGTTCAAATCGCTCATACAAGAGGAGACCTGCACACAGCATTACTAGCTGGTGTATCAGTGGCTCGCCATGGTGCACTTCTCACAGACATAGTTCCTCGTAACCAACTATGCATTGCACTACAGTGCATGGTGACGTCACCGGATGAACCGCGGATGATTTCAGAAAGGCATCTGGGCGGATTGGTGAGTGGGCCTGAGAATAATGGACGTCATATAGAGCGCCGTTACGCGTTCTTAAACTTTCTCTCAACGTTGTAGCTAGGTGGAGAGGCTCACCCTCCTGCTGCAGTTCATTATCGTCGCGACCATGAGCGGTCCACGATGAATGAAGGTTAAGATCACCCGCGGGGATGCCGGCAATGATTGCCAGCGGTAATATATCTGCTGGTCCCATGCCCCGTTGTCTTCCAAGACTTCCACTTTGTGAACTGCAAGATCGCCATTATGTACCCATGAGCTGTTCAATTTGCGGGATCCCCATACACGACTCTTGGTCGTTTGGGTACGTCAATGTCGGTAAGGGGTTTTAAACAAGAAAAACTGGAAAATATAACGATAGTCAATAAGTATTCAGAACCATTGCTGTGGACACTCATATTTTAAACTCACATGCTGTCCAGTTGTACATTCTGAATCCTCTCCTTAAGATAGTTCTATCTCCCTGATTGGGAGTCCTCTGCACTGTATTTATTTCAAAAAGTGGACATTACATTTTTAGGGACTAAAAATAAACAAAGGTGGGGCAGTAAACCGTCTTATATAAGACCTCACAGAGCATGTAGTTCTGAGAGCACATAATGAATCATGAGTAGCGAGAAAAAGGAATCTGCCAAGAGCTCAATGACAGAATGTGGCAAGCACATATCTGCCCAGGTTACAAAAAATTTCTGGAGCAACGCAAAGTTCTAAGAGCAGTAGTTGCCTCTCCATAATCCTTAAATGGAAGTAAGTTTGGGACGTCACTCAACTTTTCCTCGACCTGGCAGTCCCGCCAACTAAGCAATTGTGGGGAGAAGAGCCTTGGTGAGAGAGGTAAAGAAGAACCCCAAGATCACTGTGGCTGAGCTCCAGAGATGCAGTAAGGAAATGGGAGAAAATTCCACAAAGTCAACTATCACTGCAGCCCTCCACCAGTCGGGGCTTTAGGGCAGAATGTGCCGATGGAAGCCTCTCCTCAGTGCAAGACATATGAAAGCCCGCATACAGTTTGCAAAAAAACACGACGGACTCCCAGACTATGAGAAATAAGGTTCTCTGGTCTGATGAGACGAAGATTGAACTTTTTGGTGTTAATTGTAAGCGGTATGTGTGGAGAAAATCAGGCACTGCTCATCACCTGCCCAATACAATCCCAATAATGAAACATGGCAGCATCATGCTATGGGGGTGTTTTTCAGCTACAGGACAACTGGTTGCAATTAAACGAAAGATGAATGCGGCCAAGTACACAGATATCCTGGATGAAAACCTCTTCCAGAGTGCTCTGGACCTCAGACTGGGCTGAAGGTTCATCTTCCAACTAGACAATGACCCTAAGCACACAGCTAAAATAAAAAAACAGTGGCTTCAGAACAACTGTGTGACCATTCTTGACTGGCCCAGCCAGAGTCATGACCTACACCCAATAGAACATCTCTGGAGAGACTTGAAAATGGCTTTCCGCCAACATTCATCATTCAACCTGAGTCAACTTTAGAGGATCTGCAAGGAAGAATGGCAGAGGATCCCCAAAGATGTGAAAAACGTGTTGCATCATTCCCAAGACGACTCATGGCTGTAGTAGCTGAAAAGGGTGCTTGTACTCAATACTGAGCAAAGGGTCTGAATACTTATGACCATGTGAAAATTTCAGTTTTTCTTGTTTAGTAAATTTTCAAAAATATCTACATTTCAGTTTTTCCCCTTTCAAGATGGGCTGCAGAGTGTACATTAATGAGCAAAGAAACTGAACTTTTGGATCTGACCAAATGGCTGCAATGAAACAAAGAGTGAAAAATTTAAAGGGGTCTGAATACATATAATATATATATACACACACACACACACACAGTGCCTTGCCACATTTCAGACTTCAAACAAAGATATAAAATTTTAATTTTTTTGTGAAGAATCAACAACAAGTGGGACACAATTGTGTGTGAAGTGGAACGAAATTTATTGGATATTTTAAATTTTGGAAAAAATAAAAATCTGAAAAGTGGGGCGTGCAATATTATTTCGGTATTAGTTTGTTGAGGATCTCTGCATGATCCGATGATGATAAATATAATCCACCTGTGTGTAATTAAGTCTCCGTATAAATGCACCTGCTCTGTGAAAGTTTCAGGGTCCTGTCTAAAGCGCAGAGAGCATCATGAAGACCAAGGAACCCACCAGGCAGGTCCGTGATACTGTTGTGGAGGGAAATTTTAAAGCGGATTTGAATACAAAAGATTTCCCAAACTTTAAAGGGTTGTCTCATTAAGTGCTTTCAGCCTGTCCGTGTTCCTGGTAAGTTGAACTGTGGGGGGTGCTAGTTGTCTGTCTGTTCTGCTCCCTCTTCCCCCCTCCCATCAGCAAAACAGGCAGTACGTAACTTCTATACAGGGGGGGGGGGGGGGGTTTTTCTCTCAGAGTTCACCTGTGTGTGCTGCCTAGGTCTGTTGCAGGAGAGGGCTGATCTAGGAGTGTAGAGAGGATTATGAAGCTGTGTGCTAATAGAGCAGAGGGGATGCATGTGTTCGTATCTCCCCGGCTTAGCTTACAAGTCTCCACATCGCCAGCAACAACAAGGGCAGTGTTACTATACTCAGAATGTCTCACTAATACAGGAAAAACATAAAGTATTCCACATGCCCCTGATCTGTAAAAGTATTAGTATAGTCACAGTTCCAAAGACATATCTGTTTATAGTAACAGACAGGGTCACTGCTGTCACATCTATCTGTGTAGAGGAAGCGGAGGAAGGCAGGCACCACACGGGGTTATAATCCAGGCAGCTCGGACACAGACACCAGAGTCCTCCCTCCCCCTCCTCCTCCCCTCCACTACAGAAGCATTCTGTGCGGGAGGGGCTCTCTGCTCCGACTGTCTTCAAAGGTGATGAGTCATTCAGACCTGACAGCCAGTAAAATTTAAAGGATCAACAGGTCCGCTACTATAGAGATTTGGAAGTGATGTATTGTAATACTAACAGGGCTTTGCTCAAAATCAGTAGGACATTTGTAATGAACATATATTGCAAAGCTGCTTGTTTTTTAAAGATCTTTTAATTAAAACCCAATCGTTGTAGCGAGACAACCCCTTTAAACATCCCAAGGAGCACTGTGCAAGCGATCATATTGAAATGGAAGGAGTATCAGACCACTGCAAATCTACCAAGACCCGGCCGTCCCCCTAAACTTTCATCTCAGACAAGGAGAAGACTGATCAGGATGCAGCCAAGAGGCCCATGATCACTTGGATGAACTGCAGAGAGCTTCAGCTGAGGTGGAAGAGTCTGTCCATAGGACAACAATCAGTCGTACACTGCACAAAGCTGGCCTTTATGGAAGAGTGGCAAGAAGAAAGCCATATCTCAAAGATATCATAACAAGTCTCGTTTAAAGTTTGCCACAAGCCAACTGGGAGACACACCAAACATGTGGAAGAAGGTGCTCTGGTCAGATTAAACCAAAATCGAACTTTTTGGCCACAATGCAAAACGATATGTTTGGCGTAAAAGCAACACAGCTCATCACCTTGAACACAACATCCCCACTGTCAAACATGGTGGTGGCAGCATCATGGTTTGGGCCTGCTTTTCTTCAGCAGGGACAGGGAAGATGGATGGAGCCAAATACAGGACCCTTCTGGAAGAAAACCTGTTGGAGTCTGCAAAAGACCCGAGACAGAGATTTATCTTCCAACAAGACAAGATCCCAAACATAAAAGCAAAATCTACAATGGATTGGTTCACAAATAAATGTGTCCAGGTGTTAGAATGGCCAAGTCAAAGTCCAGACCTGAATCCAATCGAGAATCTGTGGGAAGAGCTGAAAACTGCTGTTCAAACGCTCTCCATCCAATCTCACTGAGCTCGAGCTGTTTTCCAAGGAAGAATGGACAAGAATTTGAGTCTCTCGATGTGCAAAAAATGATTGAGACATACTCCAAGCGACTTGCAACTGTAATCGCAGCAAAGGTGGCGCTACAAAGTATTAACTTAAGGGGGGCCGAATAATTTTGCATGCCCCACTTTTCAGTTTTTTATTTTTTACAAAAGTTTAAAATATCTAATAAATTTCGTTCCACTTGTTGTCGATTCTTCCCCCAAAAAATGAAAATTTTATATATCTTTTATGTTTGAGCCTGAAATGTAGCAAAAGGTTGAAAAGTTCAAGGGGGCCTAATACTTTCACAAGGCACTGTGTATGTATATCTCTATATATAGACACACACACACAATACCGTTCAAAAGTTTGGTGTCACCCAGACAATTTTGTGTTTTCCATGAAAACTCATACTTTTATTTATCAAATGAGTTGCAAAATGAATAGACATATAGTCCAGACATTGACAAGGTTAAAAATAATGATTTTTATTTGAAATAAAAAATTTTTACTTCAAACTTTGGTTTCGTCAAAGAATGCTCCATTTGCAGCAATTCCAGCATTGCAGACCTTTGGCATTCTAGCTGTTAATTTGCTGAGGTAATCTGGAGAAATTTCACCCCATGCGTCCAGAAGCCCCTCACACAAGTTGGATTGGCTTGATGGGCACTTTTTGCATACCATACGGTCAAGCTGCTCCCACAACAGCTCAATGGGGTTGAGATCTGGTGACTGTGCTGGCCACTCAATTACAGATAGAATACCAGCTGCCTGCTTCTTCCCTAAATACTTCTTGCATGATTTGGAGGTGTGCTTTGGGTCATTGTCCTGTTGCAGGATGAAATTGGCTCCAATCAAGCGCTGTCCACAAGGTATGGTAGGCATTGCAAAATGGAGTGAAAGCCTTCCTTATTCAAAATTCCTTTTACCTTGTACAAATTTCCCACTTTACCAGCACCAAAGCAACCCCAGGCCATCACATTACCTCCACCATGCTTGACAGATGGCGTCAGGCACTCTTCCAGCATTTTTTCAGTTGTTCTGCGTCTCACAAATCTGTGTGATAAAAACACCTCACACTTCGATTCGTCTGTCCATAACACTTTTTTCCAATCTTCCTCTGTCCAATGTCTTCGTTCTTTAGCCCATATTAATCTTTTCCTTTTATTAGCCAGTCTCCGATATGTCTTTTTCTTTGCCACTCTGCCCTAAAGACCAGCATCCCAGAGTTGCCTCTTCACTGTAGACGTTGAGACTGGCGTTTTGCGGGTACTATTTAATTAAGCTACCAGCTGAGGAACTGTAAGGCGTCAAACTCAAACTCTAATGTACTTGTCTTGTTGCTCAGTTGTGCAGCGGCCTCCCACTTCTCTTTCTACTCTGGTTAGAGTCCGTTTGTGTTCTCCTCTGAAGGCAGTAGTACACACTGTTGTAGGAAATCTTCAGTTTCTTGGCAATTTCTCACATGGAATAGCCTTCATCTCTCAGCACAGGAATAGACTGTCGAGTTTCACATGAAAGTTCTCTTTTTCTGGCCATTTTGCGAGTTTAATCGAACCAACAAATGTAATGCTCCAGGTTCTCGTCTAGCTCAAAGGAAGGTCAGTTTTATAGCTTCTCTAATCAGCAAAACTGTTTTCAGTTGTGCTAGCATACTTGCACAAGGGTTTTCAAGAGTGTTCAAAATGTCCAATAGTTAGCAAACACAATGTACCATTAGAACACTGGAGTGATGGTTGTTGGAAGTGGGCCTCTATACACCTATGCAGATATTGCATTAACAACCAGACGTTTGCAGCTAGAATAGTCATTTACCACATTAACAATGTAAAGAGTGTATTTCTGATTCACTTAATGTAAGCTTCATTGAAAAAAAAATATGCTTTTCTTTCAAAAATAAGGAAAATTTCTAAGTGACCCTAAACTTTTCAACGGTAGAGTGTGTGTGGTGTGTGTGTGTGTATGTATATACATATATATACACATACATACATACATACACACACATACATACATATCTATACATACACACACACCTAAAAGTTTGGGGTCACTTAGAAATGTCCTTATTTTTTAAAGCAAAGCACAGGTTTTTTTCAATGAAGCTAACATTAAATGAATCAGAAATACACCGATACACAGAATACACATTGTTAATGTGGTAAATGACTATTCTAGCTGCAAAAGTCTGGTTGTTTGAGGTGTTTGGATCACACAGAAGAACATCTGTGAGACGCAGAACAACTGAAAAGATGCTGGAAAAGTGCCTGACGCCATCTATCAAGCATGGTGGAGGTAATGTGATGGACAATGACCCAAAGCTCACCTCCAAATGATGCAAGAACTATTTAGGGAAGAAGCAGGCAGCTGGTATTCTATCTGTAATATAGTGGCCAGCGCAGTCACCAGATCTCAACCCCATTGAGCTGTTGTGGGAGCAGCTTGACCGTATGGTACGCCATAAGTGCCCATCAAGCCAATCCCAACTTGTGGGAGGGGCTTCTGGAAGCATGGGGTGAAACTTCTCCAGATTACCTCAGCAAATTAACAGCTAGAAGCCAAAGGTCTGCAATGCTGGAATTGCTGCAAAGGGAGCACTTTTTGACGAAAGCAAAGTTTGAAGTAGAAAATTATTATTTAAAATAAAAATAATTATTTCTAACCTTGCCATTGTCCAGAATATATTTCTATTTATTTTGCAACTATACATATATGCATGCTTACATACACACATATATATTTGTTAGTATATATATATATATATATATATATATATATATATAATACATATATACATTAATAATACATATATATATATATATATAAATATACATACACACACACACACACACACACACACACACACTAACAAATATACACACACGCAATCTTGGCCCCATTGTGTCAACATGCAGATCTCATTATACTTCTGGTCTAATGTAAGATGGAGTGTAGCCCTGATGGACACAACAAGATGCACCATAAAAAGAGCCTAATAAAACTAAAAAAAATGAACAGTTGATAGTGTGTAAAATTATAAATTTGGATCTTCGAACTTAACATAAAATCCTTTTGTCATCGGATTCATTGGGGGATACAGCTCCTTTGGTATAGGACCTCACTCTTGGAGGCTGTCAATAGGCAGGCCCTCAGGAAAAACAAAAAAGGGAGTCGGAGCACCTGAAAGATTCAGTGGCAGTAAGGTAGATCCTAATGGCCCTGACAACGTCCAAACAATGCAGAGACCGTTCCCAAAGGTGCCACGCACCTTCCAGAGTGGGGTTTCAGAATCCAGGAGAAAACTGCGGAGGCGGTAAGTAGGGATGGGTGACTACTGCATATGGAGAAAAAGACAGTGGCTGTCTGGTTTCCCGATGCCCTCAGGGTGGAACACCGTCAGAGGTGCGACCACAGTGACGACCCCCCTGACAGGTGAGGGAAAAAATCCATCACCTCCTGAAGAGAAAAAGAATAAAAGGAAAATAAAAAATGCAGCAGACCTACAGAGCAGCATCTGTCTCCTATGAACACTAGGCTAAAACGGAGTCTGGTGTCAGTAGGAGGAATGAAGCCCGCCGGGGCGAAGCCAACACTTTTGGTTTTGGCCTTCTAGGGCGAGGGCCTATACCCAAGGTGCTGTGTCCCCCAGGGATGTGGACGAGAAATTATGACTTAAAAATTCATCAAGGACTCATCCACTAATAAATATATATCCGGGGTGTAAGATTTGATAGTATAGGAGGTGATCAATGATCAATTTATTCTCTCCAGAACTTTAAAACGGTTATCAAAGCATGACTACTACAAATACAGATAATGGTTTGGGCTGCACTTGCTGTCGAATAAAAGCAGACCAATTGTTATTTCTTACCAAACCAACATGTATAATAATGCCCAGAAGGTTTTAAGTTTGATTCAATAGCTACCACAGTATCTCAGCTCCCTGCAATGTGGTCACTGACAATATAACAGAAGAAATAAAAAAGTCATGTACAAGACCAGAATGTGGACTTCTTTTTTCTTCAGTTAAAGGGAATGTGTCACCAAACAATGACTTATTGTTTAACTCACATTTTTATGCTAAACACATTTTTTAGGAATTTTTGGTTATGTTTTTTTTTAATTTTCCATATCACTTTCAGTATTTTTTAAATAAGTCCTGCAGTTTTCACTTTGGCCACTAAGCCGTAGGGGCAGGAACATTTTTGGGATTTTATCTGTTGAATTTCTTTTAAAAAAATAAACATAGACGCATTAGAATTTATTTATCATCATGCAAACAGACATTTTATGCAAAATACAGCTTTAAGACAATGTTAAAAAAAGACTGAAAATGACCAGTCAAACTTTAGAACAGGAGAGGGAAGAAAAGAAATTATGTCTTACCGTAGCTGGTTCACTAACTGCTGAATTTTCACTGGTGTTATGAATCCAGTAATTGTACAGAGGTGTGCTTGTTCTACTAAAATGTTTGGCTCTGGGCAGCAATAAGTTGATATGAAGCTACTAGACTCATTGTCACTGAAAGAAAGCAAAGTCCAAGTCTTAAAGGGTTGTTCCCATTTCATACATGAATGATATAGATCGGTTCCACCTCTCGAACTCGCATCTTTTACGATAATGGGTCCCTGAAAGTTTCCCTTCAGGATGGAGGGCAGGCTGCATTTGGGCATTATTCTCCATTCTGTTTTATGTAGTTTTTATGAATTTCAAGAATAGCCGAACATACAACCAAAAGTAAACTTCAAATCTGCATCACGAAAGTAAGGAAAAAAAAGTGACATTGCTTCAGTTCAGAAAACCCGTTGGGTTCTAGGTCGCTGAGGTGCCACATTCAATGGGATCAATCAGCATTTTGAAATGCAACTGAAGTGTTGCTGTAACACAGACATCGAGACTCAAAGTATGTTTCTACATAATACATAAAAAATGTATAACATGTAGAACAGTAATGGCAAAAAGGTGTGCAAAAAAGAAATATTGAGAACAAAACATTTTTCATATTTTAACTCCTTAACTTCCGCCCACAAACTTTTGGCGGCGGGCTTTTCAGGTCATCCGTCTACAGAATCATCTTTTGGCGTCGCTGCAGACATCGGATTTTGAGGCGCCGGTGTTGCAGCAGCGCTGAGGTCGGGGCTGTACTACACAGCCCTGATCCCAGCGCAGTTCCTGCAAGCACCGGGGAGCGGGGGAAACCTCCGCTCACTGGTGCTTTAACCCTTTGATTGCGGCGGATCATCACCGCAGCGCAATCAAAGGGTTTCCCTGCTCTATCGGGGGATCGGAACACCCGGTGACCCAACAGAGCCTGGTGAACGCTGCACAGTCAGCCCTGGGGACCTAGAGTAGCCCCAGGGCTGTCTGTGTATCAAGCCAGTGATCAGAACAGATGGTGTGCTGTCCTGATCACTGCCTGTGTCAGAATGACACAGATTACAATGTATTAGCATATATGACTATGCTAATAGCTTACTAAGTGTATAACAAAAAAAAAAAAAAAAAGGTAACAGTTTTCCCTTCATGGGATTTAGAAAAAAAAAGTAAAAAAAGGTGCAAAAAAAAATTATAAAATAAAAATAAATATTTAATAAAAAATGATTGTGCATAAATTACACCCACAAAAAAACCTACACATATTAGGTATCCACACAACCGTAATGACCTGTAGAATTATTCTAACAAGTTATTAAGTGTGAAATGTGAATGGTGTAAAATAAAATTATGCAATTATTTATAAGTGAACGTAAACTATTCACCCATAAATTACAACTTGTCTCGAATAAAACGAGGTCTCATACAACTGCGTCATTGAAAAAATAAAGACGTTACAACTGTTGAAACGCAAGGAGGCAAAAACTAAAAAAAACTTTCTGGTCATTAATTACTTTTCAGGCCTGGGGCTTGAGGGGTTAACATATAAACAAAAATCATGCACTAACTAGGTATCCACGCATCTCAAATATACTGAATAATGGTTTGCATTTTATTTAGAGTGCATTGTGGACTAAATATAATAAAAATCTATTTTTTTCTATATTTGCACTGCAAAAGCAAATCACAGAAGTTACTCAGAAACTGATATGTATCCCTAAACACCTCAATTACAAACAAAAAGTAAATTAAAAAAAAATCTAGTTAAAAGGGATTGAGGTATGTGTATGTATAAAAACAAAAAAAATACACATTTCTATGTACTATCACTGAATATACACTAAACAACTAAAAAGTAAGTTTTGTTAAATACTCAAAAATACTTTTAATTATTTTCAAAAATAAACACCAACATATGAAACTCTACCAATTAACATAGATAAGGGAGTGGAACACAAATTAAAGGGGTTGTCTCACTACATTGATTCATCACATCTCAGTTCTGTTTTCTTGGTTTCACTTTGAATTCAGGTGCGTGTTTACTGGCTTCTACAAAGCTGCAGTAGAAGCCAGGTCTGTAGCTATAGCAACCAGTGCTGGCAGCCTTTCAGGATAGATCAAACAGGTCTGTAGCTATAGCGACCCTGCAGCTGATGTATCCCATACAAAAGGGGATATCAAGGAATAGGTAGGACACTGTTAATGGACACATATTGCAAAATAACTTGTTTTTGCAAGATCTTTAACAGAAAAAGCAATCCCTGTAATGAGACAACCCCTTTAAGATATAGTGATTAGTCCCATGGAGAGATCATCCCTTTGTGACAATAAAATAAAAAAGCAATACCTTTTGTGCTCTGTGATACACACATTTCTATGTAACCAATTAGAATTTAAATTAGTTTTAAATTGGGGTTGCATAGCAATCTGCTAAGGTCTGGTTCACATCAGTGTTGGAATTTCCGTTGAGAACCTCTGTTGCAAGTTCCGTCTGGAATAGCAAATTGCGCTATTTTTTCCCATCGGAAATACGAACATTGCAGCAGAAACCAAATAGACCTATTGTTGTCAATGGGGTCCATCAGATGCCATTGGTTTCTACTGCAAAACAGGTCCGTTTGCACCTCTGTGACGCAGATCTAAAGTCTCAGATTTTTCTAAATTGACATAATCACATGCAAATAAATTTTGTGCTGGGATTTACATTAAATGTTCTTGTAATGCCATGTGATTGCAACAATTCACCTACCAGTCAATATCATTGCTGATGGCTCCCAGCCATTCAAACAATTCAGTTGCACTGCACGATTCTCCTTCTTTACCATGCAGCTCTTCGCTCTTCAATACAGGGCAGCTCAGATTCCTTGAAACACTGGAACATATCTTAAATGGAAAAGCCTTAACAACATATTTCGAAAAAAAAGATGGTATGGATGTTTCCTCTGCAATAAAAACAAACAAAAAAAAAAGCTTGTCAGGGAGCTCAATAAAATACGCAAGCACATAATTCTTCCATTTTTGCTACAGTAATATCACAAAAATTATTACAATCCTATTAGTAAATAGGTCTAGAACATTACTGACCAGATTTTCTCTAAGCAACAGCAATGCTATTCTAGTCAAACATGACGGAATTTGCTAAGCGCTCAATGTAAATGTGAACAAAGCCTTAGGTTCTTAGTTTACACCGGTGTTACACAACTGTTTTTTTTTACAGGATCCATGACAGATATGACAAAATTCTTAAATGGATTCATTAAGATCTGTTACTGCACACAAACAGACTTCTAGTGGGTCAGACAGTTTACTGACATGCTTTCCAGAAAGAAGAAAACAAATTGAAGAATTATGTGTTATTCTGGTCTTACAAATGCAATAAAAAACCTGAAAGATATTTAAGTGACTTGAAAGTGACTTGAAAACCCATTTTCATATACCCTACTAAGCAGGTTTGAGTTGCAAAAGAAGGACCCCATCTTCTGGACTCTCACCTCTTGCTCAAAATGGAGGTCAATTAAATAAAGTGCCTCATTATAGAGGACCAGTCCTATTGTGCATTACACAAACATCCCAGTTATTTGAATGTGAATTGTGTAATGCTTAATTTCTCCTGTGGTGGCGCTGCAGGAAAACTGAACACTTTCTGCCAAGTTTTCCCACAAATGACTGGTGGGGACGTCAGTAGGGGGACACTTTGTGAACAGGTTAGGTCAAGGGATCATTTTATCTATAAGGTATTGTCCATGGTGGAAACATTCCTTTTCATGATCAAGTCTCGAAAATGAATGCACTGACTGATGCTGAAGCTTTTTAGCTGCATCCACTGCGTTGAGCATGATGCAACCTACCAGCAACAGAAAAATAATACTATAGTGTGTCTCATGGACCTGTAGTACTTATTTTCTTGTATGCATAAATATAACAGTAAAATATTTCCTAATAACATTGAAGTACAGTATCTCACAAAAGTGAGTACACCCCACACATTTTTGTAAATATTGTATTATATCTTTTCATGGGACAACACTGAAGATATAGCACTTTGATACAATGTAAAGTAGTCAGTGTACAGCTTGTATAAGTGTAAATTTTGTGTGCCCTCAAAATAACTCAACACACAGCCATCAATGTCTAAACTGGTGGCAACAAAAGGGAGTACACCCCAAAGTAAAAATAGACACATTTTCCAGTACTGCCTTAAAGGGGTTGTCTCGCTACAATGATTGGGTTTTAATTAAAAGATCTTTAAAAAACAAGCAGCTTTGCAATATATGTTCATTACAAATGTCCTACTGATTTTGAGTAAGCCCTGTTAGTAGTACTACATCAGCTTCTCAAATCTCTATAGCAGCGACCTGTTGATCCTTATCTCACTGGCTGTCAGGTCTGTATGACTCATCACCTTTTGAATACAGGTCAGAGCAGAGAGCCCCTCCAGCACAGAATGCTTCTGTAGTGGAGGGAGGGAGGGAGGACCCTTTGGGTTCTGTGTCCGTGCTGCCTGGATTAACCCTGTGTGTGGCCTGCTTCCTCCTGCTCTCTACACAGATTGAGCAGAGGTGAGGCTGATCAATTAGATGTGACAGCAGTGACCCTGTGTGTTACTATAATCATGATGTGTCTGTGGAGCTGTAACTATATAATTACTATACAGATCAGGGAGGCTTGTGAACAGTACATCCTCTGCTGTACTAGTGACACATCCTGAGTAACACTTCACAGCTTCCCTTGTCTGTTCTGACAGGGTCTGTTTGTTGCTGGAATGTGGGGATATGTAAGCTAAGCAAGGGGTATAGGAACACCTTTCATCCCCTCTGTTCTGCTATTAGCAATCACAGACCTCTCCACACTCATAGATCAGCCCTAATACTGATCTAGATGCCTGCAGAAGATCTAGGCAGGCACACACAGGGTTAACTCTGGCAGCAATCCCCCTGCTGTATAGAAGTTAGGAGGAGAGCTGCCTGTGTGCTGAGGGAGAGGGGGAAGAGGGAGGGGAAGAGGGAGAGAAGAAAACACGCCCCTCAATTCAAAAATCCTTTGCTTCTAAAAAACATTGATGTGGGCTGAAAGCTTGTAATGAGACAACTCCTTTAACTCTCTTGGGCATGGAGTTAACTAGAGCTTCATATGTTGCAGGCACTGGAATGCTCTTCCATTCCTCTATGATGACATCACCTGGTGGATGTTAAGAGACTTTGAGCTCCTACGCTTTGCGTTTGAGGATGCCCCATAAATGCTCAATAGGGTTTAGGTCTGGAGATATGCTTGGCCAGTCCAGAACCTTTACCTTCATTTTCTTTAGCAAGACACTGGTCGTCTTGGAAGTGTGTTTAGGGTTGTCACCATGTTGGAATACTGCCCTGCAGCCCAGTTCCCAAACCCTGACACTCCCACCACCGTACTTGACAGCAGCGAAGGCACACTTGTCTTTGTACTCCTCACCTGGTTGCCGCCACACACGCTTAACATAATCTGAACTAAATAAGTTTATCTTGGTCTCATCAGACAACAGGACATGGTTTCAATAATCAATGTCCTTAGTCCGCTTGTCTTCAGCAAACTGTTTGCAGGCTTTCTTGTGCAGCATCTGTAGAAGAGGTTTCCTTCTGGGAAGACAGCCATGCAGACCAATTTTATGCAGTATGAGGCATATGGTCTGAGCACTGACAGGTTGTACCAACACCACTTTAACCTCTGAAAAAATGCTGGCAGCCCTCATACCTCTATCTCTGAATAGGACGCGGAGAACGTGCACTCAGCTACTTGGTTGACCATCACGAGGCCTGTTTTGAGGGGAACTGGTCTTGTTTAACCACTGTATGGTCTTGGCCACTGTGCTGCACCTCAGTTTCATGACATTGGCAGAGGCCCGGTTCACATGGCTTATTGCCGACGTAATTGCAGGGACGGATTTCGCCCCGAAATTACGCCGACTCCGTGCAGCGGGGGCGGGGAGGCCGGCAGCTCGCCGGCCCCATAGACATTCATTATTCATAGTGCGTACACACCATAAATAATTGACATGTCACTTTTTAACCGCTCGGAGGATTCACCGAGCGGGGTGGAGAGACGGAATCCACAGTTCTCTATGAGAACTGTGGATTGCCGTAATGGCTGGGACGGATTCCAGCCGTATTGCAGCACAGTACGGCGCGCAATACGGCTGCAATCCGTCCCTGCAATAAGCCGTGTGAACGGCCCCTTAAAATCTAGGCCATCTTTATGTAGAGAAACAACTCATTTTTTCAGATCCTCAGACAGTTCTTTGCCATGAGGTGCCATGTTAAACGTTCAGTGACCAGTATTAGAGAATGTGAAAGCAATAACACCAAATTTAACACACCTGCTCCTCATTCACATCGGAGACCTTGTAACACTGACAAGCGAAATGACACCGTGGAGGGAAAATAGCAAATTGGGCACAATTTGTCCATTTTTCCTTAGTGGTGTACTCATTTTTGTTGCCGGCAGTTTAGACATTGATGGCTGTGGGTTGAATTATTTTAAGGGCAAACATGTTAGGGGTGTACTCCCTTTTGTAAGATATCGTAGGGACCACTATGTTTGAACCATGCACAATTGTAATGTTGAGACTACAATGTACTAGCTACCAGCATTTTTGTGCCTGGGCGGGGGTAAGCGTGATCATAGGCAAAACAAATGGGGTTATCTAAAAGCATCCATAATTTAGTGATGTTAAAACAAAAAAAAAAAAAAACACAACATCTGTAGAGCTGGATGATTAAGAAAATGAATTCAAATGATCCACCATTTTGGTCCCACAATTTTATTTTTGAGCAAAATCATGAATTCTATTTTCATGTAATACAAGATGGCAGCCGCTGCAAGCCAGAGGATGGGCCCTTTCCTTTCTAGAGACAGCAGGTTTTCTGGTAGTTTCAGGGTGAGGGCATATCCTAACAATATCATTGTGTACAGGAAATAGCCAGAGACACCACTGAAAGGTTCAATCACGTAACACAAAAGTACGTCAAATGGACAAAAGCACTGGAGCCACACACATGAAATGATCCCTTCAAAAAGTAATATAAAGCAAAGAAACAAAAATTATGTTTAACATATCTGGTGGTTTCACTTGGGGTATGTTTACACATACATAAATTTACGCTCATTTTGAGGCATAAATGTACACTTCAAAATTATGTTATGTGAACATACCGTCCAGTTCTGATGCTTGCCCTACACTGTTACCGGAGGGAAGCGGTGGTCAAGACGTCACAGAGACCTATATCCCTATGATGACCTAACTGTAAAAGACGGTCTTACCGGACAATTCTTTTTATGCTACCATATAGAACTAAAAAATAAAACATTATATAAAAATATTCTAAGTCAAAACAGTAGAGGAGTGGTCTACCTGAATCATCCCAAGAAAGTAGGAAGTCAAACGCCAGAGGTTTTTTCTCTGTCAAGGACCACCTTACACGCTGGAACTTTTTGCCATCAGGGGACATAGCACTGTCTGTCAGATCAACTGTTACAACTGCAAAATGGAGTGCTCGAGTCATTATTCTTCGTAAACTAAATAAACACGACCTCTCAACAAACAATCACGCTCCTGAAACTTACTGTATCGCATGACATTTTTCCCGGAGTATAGAGAAGGCTTGCCCTGCAGACCCATCTCTTCATAGGTATCTTTATTTACAGATATGATCAGTTTACCTAAAAATAAAATTCATTGTAAATACTGAAGTGTTACAATTATGAACATGCCCATTTATACAACAGAAAACGTTTCAGAAGCAGACAGGATACACCTTCCTTCCACAGTATATTATATATAAAGACTTCCCACTTGTCCACATCCTCCTTCTCCACAATGTGCTCCAATGCCGGGACAGCACGAGTGCTTTCAGTAACTCATATGACTCCTTTCAGATCTCCATAAGTGTTAGGACCATCCTATCGTGTGTATCACAGAATTAGTTTTGACTTAATTTAGGGTTTCATTTTTGCAAAAAATGCACATACTTTTCGTAGAGTTTTTTGCACTAAAGACATAGCTTTGTTTCTTTGTAGCTTCCACCTCTCCCACCAGTTTGGGTGCATTTTTTTATGATCAGTGGCAGTTTTCTTCAGAAACTTCATGGTGTGAAGGTTTTTCCAGGTAGCTTGTAGGGTTGTTCCCACCGTAGCCCTCTATTCTTTTTTTTTTTTTTATTTATTTTCTACACAAAAGTATTTTTGGTAGCTTTTTTCGCAACTGCATGTATCATGGATCACAGAGCATTAAGCACATGTAACAATGCATTTTTTTGCAAAAAAATCTACAAAAGGGAAAAAAAAAAAACACATATAAAGCTGACAGAAATAAACAACTTCAAATGGCTTTTCAAGCTTTTCTTGGAAAAACAAAGGCTATGCAAAATGTCAGCGTGAAAGGGGACTTACCATAGTCAAGACCGAGACATAGAATTTGTTTAATCCTGTGAACATAACATAAAAACTAGCATATCCACATGTTCAAGAAAACATGAGGCTTAGCTCAATGCTGTGCTTCCCTTGAGTTCATGCATGCAGTTACTTTGCCTTTTTATTGACAAATGTACAAAAAAAAATCTGAATTTTGAAGTTGAGCATTGTGCTGTGTGTGAGATACTGAAATAAAGTACTTCTACTTTACCAGCACAAGAACATACAATGGAGAAGTTTGAGAACAAGTGGTAAGAATTACCATTTACATAGCATAATGACAAATTAATTCAGCGTATTTTGAATGAGGCAAATGGCTGCAATCAGCCACATCTTAAAGCGTCAGTGCTTTGGATGCGGTATATTGCCATGTATCTAACTTCAGTATACGCTACACTGTGTACATCAGTCAAACTCCGTATATATATATATATATATATATATATAACTAATATAAATAAAATAAAAATATATAAAAATATCCCCACAAAAAAATAAAATATAAAATATATATAATATAAAATAAAATATATAATATAAATTATAATTAAATCCCCATACAACACAACATACCACCAAACCTAAAAATCCAATATAAGAGTAATTTTAAAAAACCGAAAAGCCAGGTGGATGAATGAAGCTTACGCGTTTCAGGGCACTGCCCCTTAATCACAGCATGTTTTACACAGGAACAGGAAGTGTTTAAATATACATGGTGATGAACAGCTGATATAACTCACCTGTGGCAGAGAAAAAGGCAGCTTGTAGGAAGATGACAACAATGCCTGGGCGCCGGTCACATGTGCTGCACTGAACATATCCGTACCATGTGTAAGAACGCCGGCGCCTGTGCAATATCGGCATCCCAGACAGCAACGCGCGTGTGCAGAAAGGAGTCGGGGGCCCAAGCGAGCAAGCCGGAAATCCTAAACCCCCCAAACCCCAGTCAGGGCAGGCATCGGCGCCTGCGCACCGACGGCGCTGCAGAACCCGCCGCGCCTGCACCGACAGAATTGGGACCGAAGCGGACATGGCTAGGACAAAGACAGCATAAACAGTCGGCGCGATACATAGAGACATGTACAACAGACTTTCCTCATAAAAATCTGACTGCAGGGGACAAGAACCTGAGATAAAAACAACTAAATAAAATGAAAATAAAAAATCTCAAATACACAGAAGTTTAGCCCACACACATATAAGTCCTATGAGACATAAAAAATAAAAGCATGAAACAAAAGAGAGCAAGTATGACAAATATGCACAACATAAAATGAAAAGAAAAAAAGGGGGAGGGAAAAAAAAACAAAAAAGAGGGGGGAAAAAAAACAAAAAAAAAAACTATAATGAAATACTGAAACAGCCAGGCCTATAACAAAACTTCAAACTTTCTGCCAGAGGCTACCCACAGTGGGTTATCAAACGTGCGCAACACATTGTTTTATCGCAAAAGCCGTAAACATCTTTACATTCGCAACAGTTGTATCCAACATCCCTAATATTCCCACATTGGTATGGATACAACAAAACATTTAGCGCCATAAAAAAATATTTTTTTCAAAAACTTACCTATACTTTTTGAAGATGATCTATAAAAAAATGTTTTGGCACAGGGGCAGAGGGTACCCGATGTCCTTGCATATAGGCAGTCTCAGGGTCCTAACTCTGATGCCCCCCCCCCCCCCCCCCAACTCCCCACCAACTGCTAAAATATCGGGGTTTTCAAGTGGGGGTTCATCCCCTTGTAAGATTTGCTCTTTTCTCGGGCACTCAGTCCTTTAAATTCGGGGGCAGCGCTATAAATTAAACAATATTTAATTGTAACTCTGCTCTGTGTTCTCTTTAAATGTACCATTGCCACTTGTATGTTTGGCTCCAGTACACCAAATTTAAAATTCGGTGTGTAAACACCTCAATTCATTGAAACCCCGGCAATGATTTTCTAAGCTGCATAATTTTTATCAACTCTTACCAATCCAGCAATAATTTTTCGGGCATTTGCTATGAAAAGGCCCCAGTTAGGCAAAAGAGGTACTTATTTAGATTACGTGATAGAGAAGCCTTTTGGATCGTTTCTTAAAAAACCAAAGGGCCCCTGGCCTCAAAAATACGAAAGGGAAAACTTTAATTATTAATGTATATATTTTAAGTTTTTGTTATAGGCCTGGCTGTTTTCAGTATTTTATTATAGGGTTTTTTTTTTTTTCCCCCCCCCTTTTTTTTTCTTTTCATTTTTTGTGTGCATTTTGTTCTTGTCTCTTTTTTTTCATGCTTTATTTTTTCGTTCATAGGACTTATATGTGGTGGGGGTCACTTCTGTGTATTTGGATTTGTATTTCATTTTATTTTTTGTTTTTATTAGGTTCTTTTCCCCCGCGTCACGTTATGAGGCACTGTTGTACATGTCACTATGTAGGCCTTGACGTTTTGGGGGGTGGCTTAATAAATCTTTGATCAAAAAACTGTAAACAAGGTCCCAGGTTTTCATATTTTCCTTAGCAGAATGCATTTCCAATATTTCTAATACCTTTATTTTACTTAGTCTTTGTGTGCCACTGATATTTTTGTTAGATTTTATGCTATTGCCTTTCAGTGGCACCCATGCTTTGTTTTTTAAAATATATTTTTAAAGTAACAGCCTTATTTCTTTTGTAGTATGTATCGCGCCCACTGTTTTGCTGTCTTTGTCCTAGCCATGTCGCTTCGGTCCCAATTTTGTCGGTGCAGGGGCGGGGGGTTTGCAGCGGTCGGGGCGCAGGCGCCATGCTGCCCCACTAGGGGTTTTTGGGTAGGATTCCGGCTCCTCGCTTTGGCCCCAAATCCCCTGCACCCGGGGGCCGGCTGGGATGCATATTTCCCGGGCGGCGTTTTTACCATGGACGGTATGTTCAGTGCAGCACATGTGACCGGCGCCCAGGCATTGTTGTCATCTTCTACAAACTGCTTCTTCTCGCCCCGGTGAGTATATCAGCTGTTTTATCCCCCATGTATTTTTAAACAATTCCTGTTTCCTGTGTAAAACATGCTATGTTTAAGGGCAGTCGCCCTGAAAACCTTAAACTTTCATTCATCTCCCCTGTGCATGTTGCCGTTTTAATTAATATTGCTCAATAATATTGGATTTTTTATTGGCCTTTTGGACTCTGGACCATCGTTTGTGCTTTATAGTGCCATCTCCCTAGCCCGGAGGGTCCCTGCAGCATACTGGATCACGGTGAGCTGACTTTTTTTCTATTTTGTGTTTAATGTCCCCCATAGGCAGATATATGTCCCCCACAGGCAGTTATAGGCAGGTATATGTCCCCCACAGGCAGTTATAGGCAGGTGTATGTCCCCCACAGGCAGGTAATAGGCAGGTTATAGGCAGGTATATGTTCTAATAGGTAGGGTATAGGCTGGTAGAGGTAGGGTATAGGCTGGCTAGGTATAGGCCAGGTAACAAAAAAAAAACAAAAAAAACCCAAAAAACAAACAACCACTTACCTGGCTCCCCGCTGCTCCGTCTTCCTCGCCGCTCCGCCTCCTCGCTGTACGGCCTCCCGCGCGTTCTCCTGCATCTTCTCGGCACAGGCGGGTGATGTCATCAGGCCGCGCACGCAGCGTGATTACACATGCTGCCTGTGCCGTAAACTCCGGGCGGCCGCGAGTCAGCTTGCGGCCGTCCGGAGTCCACTGCGGAGCACGGAGCGCTCGCTCTCTGCTCCGCAGTGGTATCTTCCCCTCTGTGCGCTCCGGAGGAGTCGCTGATAGGGGGAGAGATCGCCAACAGCGATGGGCCACGGCAGTGCCCGTCGCTGTCGTCCGTGCTCGGGATTCTGCTATATGCGCTCCCTGAGGAGTCGCATATAGCAAGAAGTGTTCCTACCGGCGCACGGGCCATCGCAGCGCCCGAGCGCCGACAGTGACTCGAGTATAAGCCGAGGAGGGATTTTTCAGCACATTTTTTGTGCTGAAAAACTCGGCTTATACTCGAGTATATACGGTGTATATATATATATATATATATATAAAGGATCACATAATATGTATTTTGTGTATCTGCCTATTGTATGCAATAGACAATGCACATGTAGGGACAGGTAACTGAAGACGTTTCTAAATGCATTAGTCTTGATTTTTTTTCCCTGGTCAGGGGATACAAGAGATTTTATCAGCTCTGAGTGCCCACAGGTTTTTCTGGTTAACATCCTTCTCTCCCCTTCTCTCTCTGCTCTGTCTTATCCTAGATAAGAGAGGGATGTCACCACAGGACGGACAGCAGTGTGTGTTCTCTAACAAAGGAGATTAATTCCTTCTGATTGTTTACTTTGAGCTCTGAAGCCTTCTACACTATAGATTACATCTCCTGCAGTCATGTCAGTGCAATTAGAAGAGCTGGGAATATGGACCTGATGATGCTAATCACTGCTATAGAACCACCAACAGCCTAATCACGAAGTGAGTAAGCATGAATCTGAAGCTGACTGTGGCTGTGTGAAACAGCATGGTGAGACAACCCCTTTAAGGCTTGCATACTTATAAAGCAATATTTGTTTTTGCTCCTAAATTTTAAAAAATGATAGCAACAATGAGAAGCCTTAAAGAGGACTTGTGACATCTTTAATACTTATGTTCCCTATGAAAGAAGAATTCTGCAGCCTCTTCTCTTATCATGGTATGTTCACACGGCGTCTTGCGGTTCTTACCTGTGCTTGTCGCAAGACGCAGTGTGTTTAGAAGAACGCGCTGATCAGTGTGTTCTTCTAAAGCGCAGTGGGGACTGCCCCATTCACTTTCATTATCCCTGCTGCGTATAGGCCAGAAAGAAGTGACATGTTGCTTCTTTCCCCCGGTGTTCAATACACGATGGGGAATACGGTAGGTAATCAGCTCTCTATGAGAGCTAGGAGTACCGTAGTTACAGGATGTAATTCGGGGTGCATTGCAGCGCAAGTAGGGCACAAAATACGTCCAGTAAAAGGCCGTGTGAACATAGCCTAAGGGTATGTTCACACAGCCTTTTTTGAAGACTATTTTGAAAAATCCTATTCTCATTGTTGACTATGGGGATTTTACACGCGAAAAACGCCTCAAGAATTGACGTCACTTATTTTTACGGCCGTAATTGCGTCCAAAAAAACGGCTCGCAATTACACTTGTGAAATACACTTCATGTGAATGACAAGGCGTATTTTACATTATATTCAATGAGAAGTTATTTGAAACGTGTCTGAGGTGGATTTTGGGCCGTTTTCCAGAGCGTAAGAGACGCTAAAAAACGGCGTGTGAACATATCCTAAGGGGCCGTTTACACGGCAGTGGACAAATACCGGCCGGTTTGCCGGACGGTATTTGTCCGGTTTTGCGGCCGTCCCCACGGCCGCAGGGGGAGGGGGGTGGGGGGACGGCTTTTCTCCACGATGAGCGGAGAACAGCCCTCCCCCTTCCCATTGAGATGCACATGTTCCGTCCGGAAACTGGACGGAAGATTGTGCATGTTCAATGTTTTGTCGCCGGACCGCTGCACTCGTTTTCCATAGAGCACAATTGTGCTCATTTTCGGCTGGTTTTTCAGGCGGTCTGAAAAACCGCAAACCGGCTGAAAAACCGGCCGAAAACACGTGCAGTGGGGACATGCCCTTACTCTGCGTTGTGCTGTCCTTCTGTTATTCCCATCTAGAAATATATCACTGAATCTGTCAGCTGGGTGTTATCATTCCGGTCTTCAGAGCTGTGTATCTCCACACACACACTGACTCTGTCAGCTCTCATTGGACAGTATCAGACTGTCCAAGGACAACCACCCTCTCTCCCCCAATTGGTAACACCCAGCTGGAAGATTGGTAATGAATTACTATGAGGAATAACAATGGCAACTACACAACAGAGTCTTTAAGAAAAGATGCTTCAGAACTGTAATTTTACGGTGAACACACGTACTTACTTAGAGACATGTCAGGAGATGATGCCTACCCTGTTACTTTATGTGTCCTTCTATTTTTTTGAACTATGTATGTCACTATCCCAAAATGACTGTCTAAATAGGCTGACAGGACTAGAACACATAGGCTACTACACATTAATTCTTGTATCCGTCTAGTATTTTAGTTACCGCTTTAGTTTGTAACCAATATCCCATACAGAAAACTACACCAAGAGTCTCAAGTTTCCTTTTCTTTCACAATTTAGTTGTAAAGATCAAGGGAAATAAAGAAATACCTGTTGGTAGCACTGCTGCAACATTATCTTGGTCAATTTTTGTGTTATATGAAAGGGCATAAAACAAACCTAGCGGGGAGGGAAAAAAAAAATAGGTCATCAAAGCCATCCGCACTCACTTTTCATAATTGTTATTCACCTGCATGCCACCTATACACCTGTTTCCCCCGAAAATAAGACAGCGTCTTATATTAATTTTTGCTCCTAAAGATGCACTATGTCTTATTTTCAGGGATGTCTTATTTTTCCATGAATAAATTATAGCATGCAATACTAGTGTGTGTGTGTGTGTATATATAAATATATATATATATATATATATATATATATATATATATATATATATATATCAAAGTTTAGAGTCACAAACCATAGGATATATGTATGTAAAGGACATTTTATAGCAGCTGCAGTGACTTATCTCAAAGGATTGCCAATGTGACATGCTGGGACTTGTAGAACTAGAAGTCCCAGCTTTCCCCCATCAGCCATCATCTGAGATGTGTGTGTGTGTCAGTATCATTGCTCTGTTCTTCCCCACCCCCCCCCCTTTCCCTCACTTACTTGTCTCCTGTACACCGTCTCCTCTCCTGGGATGTTCGGTACCTGTGGTGACATCACAGTCACATGACCTCCCTGCACAGGTACTTCGAAACTCTTCTACAACAATATGTCCCAGGGCCGTTTCTCAGGGTGAGCGGGGCTTGGGAACACCAGCCCATCCTCCTCCCATTCTCTCTGCCCACCCTTAGGGACAGCCCTGTGTATGGGGAGCTGCAGCAATGATTTCTGCTATGTCTTATTTTCGGGGGGTGCCTTATATTAGGGAATTGAACAGAATCTCTGCTCTGTCTAACTGTGGGGGGGTCTCTTATTTTCAGGGAAACACGGTAGCAGAAATGAGCAGAGAACCTTTCACAGGATCTGCAGTTGTCCAAACCACTGAACTCACATATATATTTCATGACAATTTATAGCAAAACGACACTTTGGAAAACCACTGCAATGGATTTAGGGCAAAAAAAACATATAAATAACATTATGTAAGAGTAAATTAAATGTGGATTTTATTTACCTTTCTTTATAAACCTGTCATTAAATTCCTGTGTTAGAAATTCATGCAGGGGCAAGTTCTTCACCAAATAATAGTTCCCCATTCCATCAATTAAACGCTTTAATTTTTCTGGGAGAAGCGCACATTCGGGTAACAGAATAGATGCCTAAAATGACAACATAGTAAAAGAATAACATCAATGAATTTGTTCTATCAGGATGTGCGGGTCACGCAGTACAAAGTGATTCTTCTCCACCATACCTCTGTGTTTAGGTGTAGCACTGATGCCAGTTATTGAGATACAGTGTAACCTGTTTCATACAATGTTTGTAAAGCTAGCAATGACTTGCTTATACCAATACATTTGATTTGCTAGCATGTTTACTTACAGTCCCTTCTCTCCAAGATCCCCTGTCCAAGGTACTGACAAGTGTGTCAAAGGCAGGCGCATTACTTAAAGGGGTTGTCTCACTACACTGATTCATTTTACCTCAGTCCTGTTTTCTTGGTTTCATTTTGAATTTAGGGGAATGTTTACTGGCTTCTACCAGGCTGCAGTAGAAGCCAGGTCTGTAGCTATAACAACCAGTGCTGGCAGCCTATCAGGAGAGATTGAACAGGTCTGTAGCTATAGCGACCTGAGGAGCTGATACAGCCCATACAAGAGGGGATATCTAGGAATAGGTAAGACACTGTTAATGGACATATATTGCAAAGTGACTTATTTTTGCAAGATCTTTAACTTAAAAAGCAATCCTTGTAGTGAGACAACCCCTTTAATGGATAAATTAAAACACGCACACAATTAAATAAAACCTGCATCTAGATAAGGCAATCTAATCACCGTGGCCTAGTAAGAAGTAAAAATATACCATTGCTTCACTTGTTAAAATGCATCATGGATTAAAAATTATACAACTTTACAGGGGTTTTCTCACTAGTCTGTTTCGCTCTATTTCCTCAGGCTGTGGGTGGTTCTAAAGCAGTAATTAGCTTCTCTGTAAGTAGCTGAGGCATTACACTGACAAGTGCATGAGATGTTATCTCTTCAGAAAGGTACATGTGCTGTGAGGACTGAAAACAATGGCTTATCTGTAATCTTGCTAGAGATAATTAGTTTACTGTCCATCCAAAGGGTAACATCACTCCCTGCCCTCTCAGCTAAAGAGATAACAGAGTTATTGTCAGGTAACCACAGAAACCTGTGTGCACTCGAAGCAGATAAAATATCTTTTATCTCATGATGAAAGTATACAATCTATTGACTAATGTGCTTAAAGTCTCCAATTACTTGTTCTTTTATGTTGAAAGCTAATTTTTTTAGTGAGAAAACCCCTTTAATAAATTAAGCTAAAATTTAAGTTTGTCTTATTGCTTCAACCCAACTATTTCCACATATACAAATTGAAATAGTGATTTTGACAGATCTATTTAATATAGAAGCCTATCTGTTCTTAGGCTCTGGTCACACAACGCATTACTGGATCTATGACGGACTTTATTGGCTTGGGCCTCGTTCAAATCTGTAGTGCCAGCTCCGTTTGGAACCCCCGTTGCTGAGGTGGACCCTGACCCCTGCTACACTATTTTCCCAATTAAACATGCAAGGGAGGTTCCGAACCGAACCTCTGACACAAGTGTGAGAAGTGCCTAAAGCTAGGATCACTTTGGATCAGAGGTACCATCTGGAGCCTCTGTCATAGAAATGAAGCCAGACCCATTTCACGGCGGACACCAACATTGCCCAACGGACCCCAACGACTGCAAAAGGGTCCATCGAGTTTCCATTGCAAGGCAAATCATTTTTAATGGAAAAAAATAGCCGCACTATTTTTTCTTCAATTTTTGTTGGGCTCTGCAACCAGATTTGAACCTGGTCTGTTTTTACTGGAGGAATAGTGCTTCAACGATATGGAATCTCCACCGCATTAGTAAATATGGCCTTACCCATGGCACGAAATTAGCACCCAATACTCAGGGATGCACATTCTGAAAGTAAGGCAATTGTATGCCCCCAGGCAAGTCTATAACCTCTTGGAGACATGCCCTAAGTTTTATATAGTACGGGCTTAAAGGAGTTGTCTCACAACAAGGATTGCTTTCTTTGTCTATATCTTGAAAAAACAAATCACTTTGGAATATGTGTCCATAATAGTGTCCTACCTGTTCCTAAATATCCCCTCTTGTATAGGCTGCATCAGCTCCTCAGGTCGCTATGGCTACAGACCTGTTTAATCTCTCATGATAGGCAGCCAGCACTGGTTGCTATAGCTACAGACCTGGCTTCTACTGCAGCCTAGTAGAAGCCACTATACACGCTCCTAAATTCAAAGTGAAACCAAGAAAACAGGACTGAGTCAAGATGAATCAATGTATTGAGACAACCTCTTTAACAGCGAAGTGTGCGCTATGTGTATTGGGGACAGCTGGCACTGCTGCAAAGGGCAAGAATAGAGATGAGGGCTTTTTAAAGGGGGTACCACAAAGTAAAAACCCCTGGCCACTAGCAGCGAGCTGACCGTGCATGTGAAGGAGGAGGTTGGTGCTTGTGGCCGTCGTCCTCATTCCTCCTATGGTAGTTTCCCCAAGATAGCCAAGTGTGTGTGCTCAGCTACAATCAAAAGCTCCTGTAGAAGTGAATGGAGAGGATGCCCGCAAGTGTCCTCTGCAGTTGGCTCGCTGTGAGTGGCCAGTTTTCATTTTGTGGTAAAACCCCTTTAAGTGCTATAATGCCATAGTCAATATTGACCTAGGCATGTAAACAAAGCAGTTATACAGAGAGTCCTGCCACCCTGCAACGTCATTGTTGGGGGCTTCTGATTTTCAATGGATGGTAGGGGCTTAACAAAAGCCCCTGGTCTGCAAAAAAGTTTTAAAAAAGCATTATGTAATAAAACTACGCACACACACAAAAATAAAATGTCCATATAACAAAATACCTTGTGTCAGCAACTTGTACTACAAAACTAATATATTATGCCACATAGGTAGCCCTGTCCATATATGCATCGAAGGATCTGTTCAGAGCCTGAGCCGCAGAAGTGATGACGATACACACCAATAGTGATCAATGGACGCAACGGACCAGAATGTGTTCCATTGAGTTTTCGTCATTTCAACTGAAAAAAATTGGACTGCATGCTGCATTATTTTTTCCGTCACTTTTCTTTATAGAATCTCTAATGTAGACTCCAAACTGAACGCAAATGTGAACCTAGCCTCAGGGGTGCCAATAGGGCAGCACGGGCAGTACTCCTGTCAGGGGCCCTAATAAAAAGGGGCCCACTGATATGTTAAAAAATAGGAACTAGTAACGGGTGGGGCCCCATTTGATTTAGCTGCATGGGCCCTGAAACGGTTAATAGCCCTGCCTAGCCTTATTATAAAAAAAGAATAATATGCCAGAACTGGTGCTCTGGAGTTCAACCAATCTCTGACAAATGGAATAAAAAGTGAAACAAAAACTTGTCTACTGCCCCACTACTGAAATAAAACAAGACACTAAAGCGACACCTCCATCACAAATGAGGATTTTTGTTACAAATATTTGAAAAAAAATCATTATTTTTGAGGTTTTTTTTTTTTTTTGACGCAAATAAAAGTTACATATAAATATAGTCCTTCTCCAGCTGTGATAACAGAGAGATATGGGTAAATTCACACTGCGTTTCCTCGGCGTATAGCATGGTGTACTGTGCGCGCCGCTATATGCCGGGAGTTTTAGAAGCACGTGTTGGCCAGCGCATACTTCTAAAGCACTGTGTGCTGACCCCATTCACTTTCATTTTCCACGCCAGAAAGAAGCGACATGTCACTTCTGTCTCCCGGCACACACTACGTGTCGGGGAAAACGCCGGCTTATCATAGCTCTCAATGAGTGCTAAGATTTTGCCGTAATTGCTGGCCGTACCTCGAGCGTACAGCAGCGCAATTACACCCCAAAGTACAGCCAGCAATTAGGTCATGAGAACACACACTAAAACTCCTAAATGGCAGGGCAGACTAATCTCAATTTACTGCTGCAGCTTACTTAAGTAGTTTAATTACAAATAGTAGGTAATGACAATCCCTATTGTTTTTTGGAAACAGATAAATTAGACTATAGGGGTAAGGACAGGAGCAATACATGAAAGGGTAATGAGGTAGTCTATCTGTACTGGGGGGGGGATTCAGCTTTTTTCACACGTCAGGTTTATCAAATTCTGCTGATAATACTTACACCTCTCAGGCTATAGTTGGCCTGGAAGAGAGCTGTCAATGAATTCTCACTGCTGTGCTATCAGACCCCTCAGAAAAGAAGTCAAAGAGACAAACCAGGAAGTCAGGTGCATAAAGCAATTTGAAAAAAAATTATGTATACATGTATATATAATAAAAATGGCATATTGTTCGTCACTATGTGAATTTTTTTTCGCAGTATCCCTTTAAAGGGGATGTCTCACTACAAGGATTGCTTTTTATGTTAAAGATCTTGCAAAAACAAGTCACTTTGCAATATGTGTCCATTTGCTGTGTCCTACCTATTCTGAGATATCCCCTCTTATATGGGCTGCATCAGCTCCTCAGGTCGCTATAGCTACAGACATGTTCAATCTCTCATGATAGGTTGCCAGCACTGGTTACTATAGCTACAGACCTGGCTTCTACTGCAGCCTAGTAGAAGCCAGTAAACACACCCCTGAATTCAAAATGAAACCAAGAAAACAGGATTGAGGTGAGATGAATCAATGTAGTGAGACAACCCCTTTAGGTAGCGCTTATGCCTCCCATCCCTCACCAATGATGACCAATTACTGTGCCCAGGTGATGGACCAGCGGGTGACAGACGTCAGTTCATTTCTTATCACCTTTTTAATAGTAGTGAGCCCCATTATTACAGGTTGTGTAACTTCTCATTCACTAGACACTTATGTATTGCTTCCATTATAGAGAACATTAGGCCACGCCCTGTTGCCCATAGCAACCAATCAGATTTCAGTTTTCATTTTCTAACCTGAGCTGAAGACACCACACACGTCCCCTGATTGGCTGTTCATGGTGAACAGTGTTCTGGGTGTCACCTCCCTGTATGATACAGTCACTATGTGCTGCACTGGAGAATACCGTGACCCTGGCTCCCTCTCCTGCAGTGCAGCAGCTCCTGGCGCGCATGCAGCCGACAATACAGCACTCACACTGTAGTTGTAGTAATGTGTCTCCACGTGCGTGCTGTGCCGGGACTTCTCTTGCAGGAAGCTGGACTTCTCACACACTAGAAGATGCCGAGGACAGGCCTGCAGTGCGGGCAGCATCGCGACCCCCCTCCTCCACAACGATCACTATGGAAACTTTCCTGTAAATTTAATACAGGCAGTCCCCGACTTACTCCTGTCCCCTAGTCCTGAACGGAGACTTATGGGGCGTGGCTCGGTGTGATGACGTCACACACTGAGTAACGCCCCATAATGAAGGGGGCGTGCCAAGCAAATCTGGATGTCGATTAGCTGCAAACGTTACATTGGCCCCAAGTGCATTATGGGATCTGTAGTCCCCGCTTGTTCTCATCATTGCTTTGCTGGCGAAGATGGGAACAAGCAGGGACTACATTTCCCATAATGCACTCCCCATAACAATCAGGACAGTAAATCCTATATAACACAAAATAATAAAAACAAATAGAAGAATTAACTAAAGCAGACGCTCGGCAGCTCCGGGGTGTCCTGGGCCCGCAGCAGTGGCTGGGTTACTCAGCCCCATGGACGGCTGCTGCCCTCACAGGTACATCGCCCTGAGGTCAGCGCATGCTGCAGGGGATAAGGCATTCCCCTACTCACTGCTGCACATGCTTCCCCGGTGGGGAGCTGCTTTCTCCTAGTCGGCTAAAGGACCTTTCATAACGTCGTGTCCACGTGACTTGTGTGGGCGGAGCCAGTCTGAAGTGTCACTATCCCTTTTGCTTTCCAAAGATCCAGTGGTCAAAAGAAATTGGGAAATTTTTTTACTCCAACAGAGGGCGTTGAGCTTTCACTCTTTCCCATAACCTTTTGGGGTCAGTACTGGGCAGACAAGTGTTTGCTCTGATTGCACTGTTAGATAATGTTCTTCAGGGAGGATTGGGGTGTCTTGATGCACTGTTGGACAATGCTCTGCAACAAAGGGAGCTCTGAGTACACACTGCTGGACGATGCTGTGCATAAAGGGGGCTCTGGTACACTGCTGGGCGATGTTCTGCAACAGAGGGGGGCCCCTGGGGGACATGCTGGGCAATGGTGCTAAAAGGGGGGCCCCGTGTACATGGCTGGCAATGCTCTGTAAACAAAGGGGTTGAGTAACCTCTATGCTGGGCAGATCTGTGCATAAAGTGGCTCTTTCTTTTTCCGGATTGGGTACACTGCTGGGCATGCTCTGCACAAAGGGGGCTCTGGGTATAATACTGGGCGATGCTCTCCATAAAGAGGGCTCTGGGTACACTGCTGGGCAGTGCTCTACAACAAAGGGGGCTTTGGGTTCAACGCTGGGCAATGCTCTTAACAAGGGGGTTCTGGGTACACGCTGGGCATGCTGTGCATAAAGGGGGCCCTGGGTACACGGCTGGGCAATGCTCTGCAACAAAGGGGGCTCTGGGTACACTGCTGGGCGATGCTGTGCATAAAGGGGGCTCTGGGTATACTGCTGGGCCATGCTCTGCACAAAGGGGGCTCTGGGTATACTGCTGGGCGATGCTCTGCCTAAAGGGGGCTCTGGGTATACTGCTGGGCAGTGCTCTGCAGAAAGGGGGCTCTGGGTACACTGATGGGCGATGCTCTACTTAAAGGGGCTCTGGGTACACTGCTGGGCAATGCTCTGCAATAAAGGGGGCGTGGGGTACACTGCTGGGCAATGCTCTGCAAAAAAGGGGGCTCTGGGTACACTGATGGGCGATGCTCTGCTTAAAGGGGGCTCTGGGTGATGCTGTGCATAAAGGATAGTCCTGAGAAAACTGCTGGGCAATGCTGTGCAGAAAGGGGACTCTTGGTAAACTGCTGGGTGATGCTCTTCAAAAAAGGGGGCCCTGGGTATACTGCTGAGCAATGCCCTGCATTAAGGGGGCTCTGGGTACACTGCTGGGCGATGCTGTGCATAAAGGGGGCTCTGGAATGCAAAATAAAAAATAGAGGGGACGCACAATAGTGAAAGTATGTAGAAGCAATAAAAACAGTGTACTCAAAATCACAGGTGTGCTCACCTTGTGGAGTTGTGCTAGTAATGTAAAGGCACAACTCTCGTAGTCACCTACAGGGCTCTCTCTCTCTCTCTCTCTCTCTCTGTACCCCTAGGGCAGCCATGGGCACATATGTTGCTCCAGCATATGCAAACCTTTTCATGGGAGCTTTCTGGAAACAAAATTTATTTAACAATTACATATGAAAATACAATCACACATGTTCAGACGTTATATTGATGACCTTTTATACATCTGCCATTTAAACAATACAATTCCAGCAGCTAACTCTTAGGCACTTAAAAACAGTCAATACAAAGGAAATAAGAATTTTTTTAAAAAATAGCATTTCTGCTACAATGAAAATATTTAATGAAAAAACTCGGGGTTTCCTTAGTGTAAATTTTTGATCAAAATCTGTAAATGCGACTACCACAGCAAGGTTGACCCCCAATTTCAGTGGGAACTGCGACTTTACATGCTCACTCTTCTTGTTGTCTGTCTCAGACCTCAATAATTCAGGTTAGAAGGCTCCACAATGCAAACCTGAATCTGGATTAACAAATGCACGTGTAGGCAGACAGAGATGCTCAAACCTAGCTGCGGGACTTGACACATCCCCATACTAGTACATAATATTCAGATTCTGGGTGAGCATTATCAGGTTTGTTATTTTTACGATTAGCGTGCAAATGTTTGGGCTAGGCATTTAGCACGATGTGGGTAAGTTGCTGGTCAGGTAATACGTGACCAAATTTCCCATTTCATCTCCCATATCACCAACAATTCTTCGGGTATAAATTTTACAGCACACAGTAACCCCAATAAAATTGAGTTCCTAGACCTTGAAATTTACTGAATCTAACAGGTCTGTTCGCCACATCTACTTTTTTTCATAAACCAGCTTGATAGCAACAGGCTACATACATTTTAACTGCCTCACATATAAAACCCTGGAAACTCAAATACTATCCATTTCGGTCAGTTTAGCAAGGGGTCGGATAAAAATACTGTTCAGAAGACTAACCTTGAGAAACAAGCCCTGTTCCTAGAAAAATTATTTCTAGAAAAGAATTATCCTAAAATACTGTTAGAGGATGATTTTACCAAAACTAAACTTCTAAAACAGAAAGATTGTCTCAGGACACAACCAAAGCCACCAGAGTCAAATTTTCGTTAATTACTCAATACAACTCTTCTCACCAGAAAATAAAAAATATCCTAAATAAACACTGGCATATAATCAAAAAAGACCTGTTTCTTTGTTCCCTCATACTCGAAAAACCCGAATATGATATATAGAAGGGCACCTAATATCAAGAGTATCATAGCACCCAGTCAAGTCAGAGACCCTAATAACAGTATCCCGATTATACCGAAAGATTTGGGCAGCTTCCCATGCGGCACATCTAATTGCCTTTGCTGCCTTCTAACTACCAACCAAGTCACATCGACATCTACTAAAACTACATATGAGATCGAGCACCATTTAACCTGTAAAAGTCTTTTTGTAATATATGTGATTGAGTGCCCTTGCAAATTACAGTACGTGGGAAGAACAACACGACCTCTACATATTCCCCTAAATGGGCACAGGGTTTGTGTCAAAAAAGGGGACGTGCAGCAAAAATGACTTCGCTAGTCAATTTAGGGTAGCACCATGGACCAAGATTTTTCTAAATTGCGTATTACTCCCATTGACAGTATACCACCTGATCGGCGAAACAGGTTTCAGCTACTCCAAAAAAAAACAAAAATGTTTTGGATGTTCCATCTGCAAACCATAAATCCAAAAGGACTCAATGAATTGGTCAAACTTATTTATTGATTTGTTTTTCTGTTCTCTTTTATTGTTTTACCTTTGATTTGTATGCATTTGTACAACATCATATCACTGTCATGCTCTCTACTATGTTTTTTTCCCATAGAAAGTAGCTTGCTTTCCTATTGGTTGCTTCTAGACGAGCCCCTGTTTTTTGTCCAATTACATTGCAGCATTTTATTTTAACAGCATATTGGCGCGAACTATACCATACACCAGTTTGGCCATTTTACTATGTTATTCCCCATAAGGAGTAGCTCCTACCCCCATTGGTCACTTGTTGACGAGCCCCCCTTTCTCCTGTCCAATCGGATTCCAGTATTCTATTTCCATTGTCAGTAGGCACGATTGCTAAACGCGCCTCCGCAGGTTTATATTTTGGCTCTGTTTCTAATTGGTCTAGTAGTCTTATTGGTCCCTCCTGACACTACCTATCTTTTTCAACCAATCACCTTAGAGTAACCAACTCTATACCTTTATTTTAGGTGTTTGTTTTCCTGTTGCTCTCGTGTCTTAGGCTCCGACTATTAGAGTAGCTGCACAGTAGCCGTGCGCTTTGGAGTGTGTCTGGGTGTGGTAGTGGTGATCGTTTGGTGTTGGACAGACGTGCATAGTAGGCAGGTGTTAATAGTGGGTTGGAGTATTGAGGAGTTGTGTAGTTTGGGACTATGTTTATTAGGGGGTATGGGCGCGGTTTTTATGGGGGCCAGATAGGGGAATAGGGTGTTTGTCTCACTATATGGATTGCTGTTTTTGTTATAGATCTTGCAAAAATCAAGTCTCTTTGGATTAATATGTCCAGTAATAAGTATCCTTCTATTACTAGGATATCTCCTCTTTATGTGCTGCATCAATCCTCAGGTCTCTATAGCCTACAGGACCTGTTTTCAACTCTTTTCATGTGAGGCTGCCAGTGTTGGTCACTTTAGCTATCAGGACCCTTGGCTTCTACTTGCTGCCTAGTGGGATGCCAGCAAATGCACCTAGAAAATTTCATATGGGTTTGATTGGAGTTTGGTTTTATGGGTAGGTGAGTTTGTGGTTATGTGATTATTGGGTAGGGTAGTCATTTAAAGGGGGTTGGGGTTAGGGTGGGTTAGTGTGTGGAGGCGGGTTAGGGAGGGTTGTACTTCGTGCTTGGGGGGAAGCAGTATAGAGGGGGGCAGTGTATTGTATTGTGAAGGGTTACGTATTGATTAAGAGCTAGCCCGATTGGACAGGGACGTTATGGAAAAGAATTGGGGTAAATATACAAAACTGGTAATTTGATGATCGGAAGGGGGTGGCAATGATACAAAGGGGGGGGTGTTATCGGTAAAGGATGGGGAAGGGGTGGCGGGGGACGGTCGAGTGGTGGGGTAGGGGTGGGTTGCGAGGTGGGTGGGGGTGGGGGGACTTTGTGTGGGGGTGGGTAAGGTCAAGCAGTTTGGGCTTGATATATAGACGGGGTTATTATTGCCTCTAGGGCAAGGGTTTAAGGAAGGGTCTATAGAGGGTTTGGAGAGGAATAGGGCGGGGGGTGGCGGGCGGGGTTGACTGTGGGGTTAGGGGGAAACTTAATCGATAAACAGGGGATTGGGGGGGTTGTGTTGTTGTTCTGTTATAAGGTGGTTGTCGGTTCTCCATCTGCAGTGCATGAATTGGGGATTCGCCGGCGGACTAGTTGCACAATGCGGGAGGTGAGGCAAATGAAGTCTTACCTCCTTATAGGAGGGTCATGGATATATGCTGGGTGAATGCTCGTGCAGAAAGGCGGGGCTCCTGGGTTAACTTCTGACTGGGCATTGCTCTGCCAGAATGGGCGGGATAATGGGGTTACGGTATCGGGCAGAAGGCTTCTGTACTGATATTCAAGGGGGCCTCTGGGTGGAATTTAACTGCCCGGGCGATGCTCTGATACTTAGGCCCAAGGGGGCTCTGGTTAAGTAGGCATGGGACAGTGCGCCCGGCTACACAAAGGGAGCTATCAGTGGGTTTCTGAGGGGTGCCTTGATCGGCTGATTGGGGGGCTGACGGTGTTGGAGGTGAGGAGTTGAGGGTTGTTGGGGTAAGGGCGGAGGGGGAGTGACTGCCATGGGAGCTTTTGCCGATGATCAACTATTTGGGGGCCTACCCGGGGTATAATACTGCGGCGCATGCTCTCATTAATAAAGGATGGGCTATAAGGGTAAACTGCTGGGCCTTTGCTCTAAACAAAAGGGCAGCTCTGGGTGATGCTGTGCAGAAAGGTAGCTATGGGAAAACTGCTGGACAATGCTGTGCAGAAAGGGGACTCTTGGTACACTGCTGAGTGATGCTCTGCAACAAAGGGCGGCCTTGGGAACCTATTCTGCTGGGTGTGGTTGGCTGTGCATAAAGGGAGAGGTCCACCTGGGTTTCATGCTGGGCAATCGCCTCGCATTAAAGGGGGACCGCCGGGTATACTTCTGGGCAATGCCCTGCAATAAAGGGGGCTCTGGGGCCATTATACTGCTGGGCAGGTGACTCCTGCAGTAAGTACGACTATAGGTGACACTGCCGGAGTGATGCTCAGGCAACATAGGGGCTCTGGAGGTTTGTACTCTGCTGGGCCGTTTCTCTGCAGAAAGGGGAACACAGGGGATGTATATTGGTATACTTCTGGGTTATGTCTCTAGCGGGCGTTTATTACCATCCTCATGGGGACTCCACTGAGATATCCTAACCTGCTCAGGCTTGTGCTCTGCACATAGAGTGACTCTCGGTACACTGAAAATGGGCAATGCTCTGCAGGAAAGTGGGCTCTGGATCACTGCAGACAGGTGGGGCTACGGATTGAGGTTACTAATCGGCCATACATAGGAGGTGGGGCAGGCGACGGCAAGTTGGACAGTGGTGATAACTAACATAGTTGAGGCCTTGCATATACTCACAGTATACTCAATTGTCTACATGGGTACGGTGTGTACAGTTTAAGTTGTTCTTAATAGGGGCTAGCTGGGGCTGGCAGCGTGGTTGTTGTTACCACATGTTATAAGACGAGATTGGGGACGGGGGGGGTTAGTCTTGGGATGGATGGGATCACTAACTAATATGTGTAGTTTGTGTAAGGGGCCAACTGAAAGTAATTATATGTTATGTATTTGGGATTTAGGGGTTTCGGTGGTGTGGGAGATTCATTGGGGTGGATTTATTTGCATCTGATTCATGTATTTATTGATTTAATGTTGATGAAGTGGGTACGTTTTCTGGCTTCACTATGATGCAGTTGAGTAGAAAGTCAGCCAACGGTTCTGTAGTTTTAGCAACCACGTGCTGGGCTGCCTTTCAGATAAGAGATTGACAGGTCTTGCTATATATACCTGAGGAGCTGATGCAGGCCCATAAATACCAAAAGTTGATATCTATGAATAGGTAGGACACTGTTAATGGAACAAATATTACAAAAGATTGGACCTTATTTTTGCAGACTTACAACACTAAAAATCCTATCCTTGTAGTGAGACAACCCCTTTAAGAATGAACCTATAGTCCCTATCCCTTATGTAACCCGGGGACTGCCTGTATTTAGAAAGATCCCCATAAACTAAACAGACAAGCAAGGGCGGGAACCACATGACATGGGTGTACCACAATGCCATCTGCTGGCGGAGAGCTCGTAGTGCAAGCATCCTGTGGTTGTATAGTCTCATACTTGGACCAGTCTATTGGGAGAGTTGTATTTAATGATTGGTACCTGCACACAGCTTATACATAGAGGCTAAACAATACTACAGGTCTACACATAAGAGGAGCAGACTGTGTCGTGTTACTCCGTCACATGCTTTATACTGGGGAGATTCCGAAGATGGGAACAGAAAGCGCGACATGTATTCCTTATGACCTGTGCATTTATGTAAAACATGTCGCAACCTACAGCATGACAAATATTAATAGTGGTGGGGCCTTCAGAGCACCCTAAAATGAATCCGAAACACACTCCAGAATAGAAGGACCCCAAACCAGACCCACCCTGTATATATAGACCCAGACCGACCCTGTACAAGACCCCCAAACCAGACCCACTCTGTATACAGATCTCACACCTACCCTGTATACGATCCCAATCCAGACCCACCCTGTACACAGACCCCAGACTGACCCAGTATAAGATCCCCAAATCAGACCAGCCCTGTATACAGACCTCACAGCTACCCTGTATATGATCCCAAACCAGACCCACCCTGTATACAGACCCCAGACCCACCCTGTATATAGACCAAACTCCAGAATAGAAGGAAACACTTTGTATACACATCCCAAACCAGACCCATCCTGTATATGATCCTAAAACCAGACCCACCCTATATACAGACCCAGCCTGTATATAGACCACAGTCCAGAATTGAAGGACCCACTCTGTATACAGGTCCCCAAACCAGACCCACCCTGTATACAGAACCCACACTGTATACAAACCATATTCCGGAATAGAACGTCCTCCACTGTATACAGACCCCAGACCCACCCTGGAGAAGACCCCCACACCAGACTCACTCTGTATATGATCCTCACCCCAGAACCACCCTGTATAAGACCTCACAACTACCCTGTATACGATCCCAAACCAGACCCACCCTGTATACAGACCCACCCTGTATATAGACCACACTCCAGAATAGAAGGACCCCCACTGTATACAGACCCCAAACCAGACCCACCCTGTATATGATCCCGAAACCAGACCCACCCTGATATAGACCACACTCCAGAATAGAAGGACCCGCTCTGTATACAGACCCTATACCAGACCCACCCTGTATGCAGACCCCAGACCAACCCTGTATATAGACCATACTCCAGAATAGAAGGACCTCCTCTGTATACAGGTCCCAAAACAGACCCACCCTGTATGCAGACCCCAGACCGACCCTGTATAAGACCCCCAAACCAGACCCACCCTGTATACGAACCCCTAACCATACTTACCCTGTATACAAAACACACTCCAGAATAGTAGTACCCCCTCTATATACAGACCCCAAACCAGACCCACCCTGTATACAGACCCCAAACCAAACCCAAACTGTATAGAGACCCCAAACCAACCCTGTATACAAACCACATTCCAGAATAGAAGGACCTCCTCTATATACAGACCTCAGACCCAACCTGTACACAGACCACACTCCAGAATAGAAGGACCCCCTCTGTATACAGACCCCAGATCCACCCTGTATACAGACCCCAAACCATCCATGTATACAAACCACACTCCAGAATAGAAGGACCCCCTCTGTATACAGACCCCAAACCATCCATGTATACAAACCACACTCCAGAATAGAAGGACCTCTGTATACAGACCCCAAGACCTACCCTGTATAAAGTAAGAACCCCTAACCAGACCCACCCTATAAATGACCCCCAAACCAGACCCATCCTGTATACAGACCCACCCTATAAAGAGACCCAAAAGCAACCCTGTATACACACCCACCCTGTATACAAACCACACTCCAGAATAGAAGGGACCAACCCTCTGTTAAAAACCCACATTCCGAATAGAAGGACCCCCTTTGACGGCCCCCCAAACCAGACCCACACTGTATACGAACCCCCAAACCAGACCCACCCCCTATACAGACCCCAGACCCACCCTATGTACAGACTCCAGATCAGACCCACCCTGTATACAGACCCCAAACCAGACCCACCCCCATACAGATCCCATACCAGACCCATTCTTTATAAAAAAACCCCAAAAACCAACGCACCCGTTCAACCCAGCTGAATCGACCCACTCTTATCAGACCCAAACTAAAACCAACTTTACAGCCCCCATTTCCATCCCCCCTGTAAAACAACCCAAAAACCCATCTGTATACAACCCCCCCTTTTTACAACCCAAACCAAACCCACCCTTTATCAACCCCGACCAGTCTCCTCCTATGATTTTTCATTATTTACCACCCCCCCAACCCCAACCCTTCGATAAAAACCCCCCAGACCAGTCTCCTCCTGTATGTGAGCTGACCTATTTACAGACCCACCCTTTATACAGATCCTAGACCAGTTTCCTTTTGTATATAGACTCCCCTGTTTATAGATCCCAGTCCCCTTCTATTTACTGACCTGAAGCCAGGATCTGTTTTTATAGACCATAGACCAGACCTCCTTAGTTTACAGCCCCCATGCCTCCACTGTAACCAACAGCCAGAAGACCCTCATTCTTGTCCAAATAGATTGTAAGCTCTTGTGAGCAGGGCTTTCACACCTCTTGTCTGATCTGTTAATAATGGCTCTGTTGCTATGTAATGTTTGGTTTTATCTGTATTCATACCCTCTGCATTGTAAGGTGCCGTGGCATATGTTGAAGCTATATAAAGATTATTAGATTAGACACAACAGATATATAACTTAGAGCATTGCAAAATAAAAAAAAATGACAACAGCAGCTTAGTAGCTATAACACTAATAATAGTAATACTTTTTTTTTCACTGACCTGCAAATATAGTGAAATGATAGCACTCAGTGGATGGGAGCTGGGCCAGAACATTGTTAGAAGTAGGTGCTGGCCAGCGCGTACTTCCAACAGCAGACATATAATGGCACGCATAGATATTCGCCGCTTTACTCCGTGTGAACCCGGCCTAAAAGAGAATGTAAGGCTCAGCTCCTTACATCCTAGTAGTTTGCCAGATGTTCAATGTGGGTGTGTTGGGGAGGTATTTCATTTATGTCTAAGATGGGGACCTGACTGTCAAATTTAAAGGGACAAAAAGCATCAAAGTCCAGCACTTGATAAAACATTGATGCTTTATTCAATCTTGATTAAACTTCTTAGGATACAAAACAGGATAAATAGAATATCCCTTTTAACAGATTATTGCTTTTTTAATTTTGCTTTGTTGAGGAGATAAAGAAGATTTTATCTACTGCTAGTGTACACAAGTTTCTCTAGGTTATGGACCACCTCTCCCCACTTTCTCTTATCTCTCATTGCTCCAAGCTGCCATCATCAATCAGTCCGACAATGGTGAGTCACTCCCAGCTGAGTTTATCACTAGCACAAAAGCTTTGTTTACCTAAGGTAATGACAAGTTTTAAACCTTAGAGATCTGTAGCCTTGAATACCGCTGTTTACAAACCTCCAGCACTCTTGTCACTAATAGAATCAGCTAGAAATAGAATTGTTCGCCATACAAAACAATGTGCAAAAGAAGGATTTCTAAAGACAAGAAGACCGCAACCCACAGAATAAGGTTTTATAAAACATAAAAAGGAAAAAAATTGCCCAAACTGGGTTGATTTTGACGTTTAAAAGGGACTTTATTCTGAAACAGGAAGACAAATGGATCAAAAAATCATATTTGAAAGCACCCCAAACCAATTACCAATAGTACTTTACAACCCAAAATCAAAAAAATTAGAAAAGGGGGGGGGGGAATTTTCAAAAAAATTCATCGTACCTTAAAACTATCCAAAAAAATTTAAACTTTGTGTCCCTTTATTAACCCCCAAAAAACCCCCCAATTTTTTTGTACAAGCGGGCCCCACTCTATAAAAAAAGCGGGGCAAGCGTTTGAAAATTTTTTAAACCATTTTAACCATTAAAAAGGGTTTGCAAGTGTTCAGTTCCTTTCCCCCAAATAAAGCCCTCTTTTACCCCAAATTTTTGCCATGCCCCCCCCACCAAAATAAAGGGCCCCAGGCTCCCCATGTTTTTTCCCCTTTTACATTTTTCCAGAAAAGGAAAAAATAAATTTAAATGCCCTATTCCTGCAGCCCCATACGCAGGGTGTATTCAATTGACCAAGCAATTGCATGTTCAAGTACCCTTGGGGAACTAAAAAGTACAGTAAAAACAAAATATTTCCACAAATATAAAAAAATTATAAGACCTTGTCCCATAGCATATAAATAAATAATAAAAAATATTAATATTGGTAAACTAACTGGTATCACTGTATGGGTGCATTCCCACTGCACAGGACAAATCCGTGGGTTTATGGGGGACCGGTATTTGCCCCCTTTTTCCGTTTTGCGGCCGCCCCCTTTTGGCCGCCCGGGGGGGGGGGGGGGGCGTCTTAAACCCCCCCCCTTTGAACCGGGGGGAAGAATGTGCTTACAAAATTTTTTGGGGGGCGGACTGAGGGGAAAAACCCGGGGGGGAAAAACCCCGGGCAGTGGGGACTGCTGCACGGTTTTACGGTTTTGGGGTTGGATCCGTTTGGGACCACCCCAGGCGATGGGTAAGCCCACACCGGGGAAAGGGAGCCCAAAGGGGGTCCCGGTATTCCCCAAGCCCCCGAAAAGCGGGAGGGTTTTGCTGCGGCGGGAGCCCCCGGGTCACTACCACTGGCGGGCTTGCCGCGGGGGGGCCAAGGGGTACAGGTACAGGAAAAACTGCGGCGGGCTCGTATTCGGGGACGGGCCCAAGAAGGTCGGGGGCATCCGGCTGGGGCTCTTTGAACGTAGACGGGCAAAAGGGTCAGGCAGGCGGAAAGGGATCGGGTGGGTAAAACGAAAGAAAAAAGGGTCTGGAAACCCCGGTGGCGAGACAAGGCTTTCTGGAACGTTTTCACAATAGGAAAAAAAAGGGGGAGCACTAAAGATCCGGCAAAGGCCACGGAAAGGCTGGGCAAAAAATAGGAGCGGGTCCCCGGGAAATTTGGCCCAAATTACCGGGCACTGCCCCTTTTAAAATCTCAGACGCCGGCCCCCGCCCCTTCCCTAAGGGGCGCGCCGCGCAGGGGCCCGAGAAAACCGAGACGGACGGGCAGGAGCGGGGCCGGGGAAATTTTTACGGGGGAAACCCCGGGCAGCGGATGAGCGGCCCCCCGGAAACCCGAGGGGGCGGACGGGGCGCCGCTGGGAAAGTCGGGGCAGGGAATGCCCTGCGCCCGGGACGGGGGTCGCAGGGGTATCCGTGACAGTACCCCCCCCCCCCCTTTTGGGCCCCCCCTTCCCCTTTTAGAGGGGAGAAAAACCCTGAATAAGCGGGCGGTCCAGGATGTTCTCCCCGGTTTCCCCACGATCTTACCCTGGGCCCCGAACCCCTTCCAGTAAACTAAAAATAACGATTCCCTCTAGTCCCCCTAAAACCCGGGGTTTTTTTAAACCCAAAAAGACTTTTACGGCATCAGCCACAGACGGAGATGGACCCCTTTTTGAAGAAGCGTTTAAGGACCAGATTTTTAAAAGAACGAGACATGAAAGATTGGGGAAAAACGCAGGGTAGGGGGGGCCCGGGATTTTAAAAGGCCACCCTTTTTTAAAGGCCTTTAAAAGGACCCGAAGGGTCCTCCAAAAGCGGGGCCCCAAGTTTGGGGGGAAGGGGATTTTGGGCGGAAAAATATCGGGCTGCCCAAGCCACCCCCTTATCCCCCGGGGGAGAAGACGGGGGAGGGCTTTTTCTTTTTTCTGCCTGCCCTTCAGCGGTCAACCACGGAGCGGGGAAATTGGGGGGGCCCAGGGCCCAAAAAGGCCCAAAATGTCCTGGCCAGAGGTCAGCAGCTGGGCCCCCTCGGTTTAGGATGCTGGGGGAGAGGTGGGCGGGGATTTTAACCCCGTAAAACCACGAAGAAGGTGGGGGCCCCCCGGGGAAACCTGACCCCTGGGAATTAAAACGAAAAATCCCCCCAAAGGAAGTTTTTTGGGGCCCATCCTTTTTTAAGGGGCCGGGGGGGCAGCCCACGAAGTGGCCGGTAACATCCCAGAACTTGTTTCACTCTCTCCACCGGCCCCTTCGTCTGAGGGGGGAAAAGCCGAGGAGAACCCAAGTTTTCCACCGGGAAATTTTTAAGCGAAAAACCCCCGCCAAAAATTTAGAAACAAACTGCACCCCCCGACAGAGATAAATTTGGAGAGGGAGACCCGGCAAACCAAAAAAAGTGGAGAAAAAAAAAAGCTCGGCCAGGCGCGGGGGCCAAAGGGCCCGACCTGCCCAAGGGGGACAAAAGGGTCCCTTTTTTAGAAAACCGGTCTACCACCACCCCACAAAAACGGTATTCCCGGGGACGACGGGGAAAGGTCTTTATGAAGTCCATCGCTATTAAACCCAAAGGTTTTCTTGGGGAGGGGGCAGGGGGTTGCAAGAGCCCGCCGGTTTGGGGGGGGGGGCCCGGGGAAAGCCTTGTTTGCAGCACAGGAGGTAAAAACGCCTGGACGAACTCTTTCACGCCCCAAAGCGAGGTCCTGCCCCAAATATTCCCCCGGGAAACCGGAGAACGTTTTGGGGGGCACCGGAGTGCCCGGCCACCAGCGAGAAATCCCCCCACTTCGGGAAACGCCACGGAGCCGGGGCGGACATATTCTTCCCCCGGGTTTGGAAACGTTCCGGGGGACCCCGGGGGCCCCGGAGAAAAGGCGTTCCGGGGGAAATTTATTGCTCGGGGACCCGGCCTTTTTTCACCCACCCCCCGGGGAGGCAGGGAGAGGCACCCTTCCCTTTCACTTTTTCTCGCAGGGGGAAAATAAAAATCTAAAATTAAAGCGGGAAAAAAAGCGACCACCTACCCGCTTTGATTAATCCGGCAGTCTGGGGGTACGGAGTTTTTATGATCCGAGAAGAAAACAGATGGGGTCCGGGCCCCTTCCAGCAAATATCCCCAAATTCTTCCAGGCCATTTTATGGCTAAAATTCCCGATCCCCAAATTTTTTAAAATTCCTTTTCCGCCTGTGAAAAAGTTTTAGAAAAGAAGCCACAAGTAACTGTTTTGCCTGTGGGCCCTTTTTTGCGTGGGGAACTGCCCCCAGCGCCTACCAAAAGGGGGCCATCTACTTCAGCGAGAAGGGTTTCGCTGGGCCCGGGGCCGCACAGGATGGACGCAGAGCAAGGCCCGTTTTTAGCGGGGGAAAACCGCTTCCTCAGCCTGGGAAGGCCAGCCCCCGGGGAAAATTGGCTTTCTTCCTCGAAAGGGGCCACAAGGGGACCACCACGGGGGAAAAAGGCCCGGAAAAACTCCCGGTAAAAAGGTTGCAAAGCCCAGGAACCGTTGTAGGCCCGCGGGCCCCCACGGGGGCGGGCCCCTTTGCAATAGGGCTGACAAACTTTGGCGGGGTCCACCCCCCGAAGCCCTTGGTCCGGGGAAAAATAAAACCCCCAAACGGAACCCTGATTTGATGGAAGAGGCATTTCCCCTAATTTGGCAAAAAAAGGTTTAAGCTAAAAAGGCGCTGTAGAAATTGGGCGGCCCGGGGAAGGCGGGGGAGTCCCCAATCGGAGAGTATTTTCCGGGATTCGTCCGGGTAACCACGACACGGGGTAAGAGAAGATCCCGAAGACATCGTTAACGAACCCCCCTGGAAGACGGCGGGCCCGCTTAACAGAGCCCCAAAAGGCATCACCGGGTTACCCCAATGGCCGCTTTTGGTTTTTGAAGGCCTCTTCCATAAATCGCCCCTTGCGGACCCGGCCCCAAATTTGGGAAGGCCCCCTCTCAGATCCAGTTTTGGAAAAGACCCTTTGCCCCCCTGTAAAACGGCGAACCAAATTTCCGTGATCAAAGGGAAAAAAGGGGAAACCGGTTTTTTTACCGTGATCTTGTTCAGACCCCCTATCGATGCCGGGTCGTAGGGAGCCGCCTTTTTTTCCACAAAAAAGAATCCTGCCCCCGGGGAGAGGAGGAAAATTTCCCGGAAAAAAAAACCCTTTTTGAAATTTTCCCGGATTTTTATTCAGACATGGGGTTAGTCCAGGGAAAGGTTTAAGGGGGGGACCGGCCCCCCGGGGGGGCTGGAACCCGGGCCCGAAGATCAATCGGGGGAAAAAATATGGGCGATGAGGGGGGCAAGGTCTCGCTTTTCTTTCGGGGAAGACCCAGAAAACTCACGATAAGACGCAGGGAGACCCGCCCAGAAACTTTTTTGGGGCGGGACCCGGGGAAGCGGTAAGCACCGAGCGAGTCCACCAAAAAAGCGAGAAACCACACTCTGGACCCCATCGCCCAAAAATTCGCCTTTTCTGCCAGTCAACACCGGGGAAATTTTCTGCAGCCCCCTAAAAAAAAAAAAAAAAAAAAAAAAAACCCCAAAAGGGTGGGCTCGGAAGCCCCGGGGAAAAACTTTGAAAAACAGTCTCTCCTTTTTGGGAGTGCTTTCCAAATTTGAAGGGAAAAGTGGCTCCGTCGGGAACGGAACCCGATCGCGAGGATCCCCCACTGACGGAGGAGATGGATAGGGGGCTCTCCAGAAACCACGGGAAGATGGTGTTTTTTTCACCACGGCCCCGCCCAAAAATTTTCCCCCCGAACCGGGGTCCCCGGAAGGCTGAAAAAAAAACTTTTGGAAAAATGGGGCCCCGGGTTTCCGTCTTTACCAGGAAAGGGTATGTTTTAGACGAGGAAAGGGACTTTCACACCCCCCAAAAGGGGCGCCCCCCCACGTACCTAGGTGCGCCTCAACTCCCCCCGCCGCCCCCCCCACGGAGTATGGGGAACCCCTGAGGAGATGTTAAGGGCTTTCCACAGAGAGCTAGGTTTTTTTCCTTTTCGGGTGGGTTTGGGCGAGTTCCTCGGGCAGGTGGGCTCTATCCCGGGGATGACCTCCCTTTCCAAAGGCTGGCTGGGAAGGAGGCCCGTGGGGGCCAAGAAACACCGGAGCAGGAAAAGGGAAGGGGGGGCGTGGTAGGGCTGGGGTTTTTTTTGCTCTGGCGGGGCTCTTCCCCGTCTCTTCCGCGAACGGATACAATCCGGGTTTGCCAAATGGATTAGCTTTGCTTAAAGAAAACGTTTTGGGCCCCGGGGGGCGAGGGCATCCTTTTTTCTGGCTGGAGAGACCCCCTTCCCCGAAAGTGGCGCACAACCTTTTTGAATATCCCCCCCCCCCCCCCCGCTCCCCCCCCCCCAAGCCCCCCCCTCCCCCCCCCCCCCCCCCCAAATGGGGAAGTGGGTTGGCCGGGGACTGGCCCCCCCCCCCGGCCCCCCCCCCAAAATCTCCCCCCCCCAACCCCCCGGAAAGCCGTTTCCCCCCCCCCTTTTGGCCCCCCCAAAAAGGTTCCCCCAACCCCCCTGCCCCCCCCGGTCCCCCCCCCCGCCCCCCCGGCCCCCCCCCGGACGAAGGCGCCGGGCCCCCAAAAAGGAAACCCCCCCCTTCGGGAAGACCTACTAATTTTTTCCCCTGGAGAAATGGTTTTAAAAAACCAGGGTTTCCCCGAGCGGTGACCGATCGCCTCGGGCCCAGAAGGAGTTCCCAGGCCAGGGCTTTACCCGAGAGGAGCTGACCACGAAGGGCCCCTTTGGGAAACTTTCCGAAGGGAACTGACCCCCGCCATAAGTTCCACAAGAAGGGGGCACTGGGTTTTTTTAACCCCTGCAGGCCTTAAGGGGCCCCCAACTTTTTCGGCAAAGGCCCCCCCGGAGCTTCGGACCCAAATGTAGCGACTGTCACGGGAGGGAAACCCCTGCACCCCACTGCTGCTGCTGAGGGCCCATGACTGCTGCATCATGGAGGGGAGCTGCTCGGCTGCGGCGTGCTGCGGAACTGTTTTGATTTTTTGAAACCCCGACGGTGGTGGGTATTGGGGGACGCTCGGGGAAGGGCGCCATTTGGGGGGATCCATGGCCCCAAACTTTCTGTTACGGTCCTTTTAGGGGGAACCGCTGGACCCCGCCCGGCGATGGCTTAAACCCCCACCAGGGGGTGGAGTCTAAGTGGGTCCCCGGGATTCACCAGAACCCCCGCAAAGCGGAGGACTTTTCTGCGGGGGGATTCCCCCCCAGGTCACTACCAAAAGGGGGCTTTCCCGCGGGGGCGGCCAAGGGGACGAGGTACAGGAAAGGCAAAGGCAGGGTCGTAGTCCCGGGGAAAAGGGAAGAAGGTCAGGCGGCGGCCCGTTGGGTCTGAACGTAGACAGGCCGGGAAAGGGCAGGGGGGGCGGGAAGGATCCCGGGGCGGTAAACGTAAGCAAAAGGGTCTGGTTAAAACGGGAAAGGGGAGACAAGGCTTTCCCCGGGAAAGCTTTCCAATAGCCCTGACACTAAAGATCCGGGAAAGGCCCCTGGAAAAGGGTGGGGTAAAATAGGAGCAAATGCCCCCGGCCAAAAAAAAAAGGCCAAATTTCCGGGGCCCCTGTCCCCCTTTTAAAAAACTTTAGACTTTCCCGGCGCCGCCTCCCCAAGGGGGGGCGCCGCGCACCGCCGAAAAGACCGAGACGGACGGGGGAGGAGCGGGGGGCCGGGTAAATTACGGGGGCCCGGGCAGCGGGATAGCGGACCCCGGGCCCGAGGTGGGGGGACGGGGCGCCGCCCCCCTTTTTCCCCCCGGGGTCGGGGGACGGATGCGCCTGGGAAACCCGGGAAAAGGGTCGCAAAGGGGGATCCGTTTACACACGGGTTTCCATAGCCCCCTTCTGCTCAAATTTTTGGAAAGTTTTTTAGGAAAGGTCCCCGCCAAAAAACCAAAACCCCCCCTGGAAAACCGGGCCCAAAAAAACCCGAGTGGGGGCATGCCCCTAACTGTAAAAGCCCAATACAATATCATGTTATTTTCTTTTCAAGATTTAAAAACTAAAAAAAAAAAACAAAACCCAAACCCCGCCACCTTCTCCCAGAAAAAAATGTGATAAATTATCAAAACATTACCCCCCAAAAAACAAGACCCCTTTACCAGGCCAATGAAGAAAAAATTTTTAAAAAATTTTCAGAAAAAATCACCAAAGCAAATTAAAAAAAAAAAATAAGACATTTTTTGATTAGCACCAGGTTTATTTTGAAATTTTAAAAGGGGGTTTTGGGGAGCAAAAAAAAAAATATTTTTGGAAGGGGGAACAGTGTGGGTAAAAAATAAGTGATACTTATCTACAAGTCCCCTGCCACTGCCGCACTGGAGCTCCTCTTGACTCCTGGGTTCTCTTCTCAACACACTGGAAAGGCTCTCACTCAATTCACTTACAATGGAGCACAAGGTCCCACTGTGGGGACAAGAACCCAGAAGTCAAGAGGAGCGGGTCAGTGGGGGACTTTTTTTGATTTTTTTTTAATCACCTTGTCCCAATTGAATAATAATCATTGTTTGCTGGACCAACCCTATTAACTGGTACTTACAAACTAATTTCAGAAGAAATTTGAGACCACGTTGGCCCCGTAGCGTGTTTTGGGAAAAGAAACCCCGAGTCAGAGGGGCCCAATGGCAGGGGGGCCTGTAGGTAATACACTTTTTTTTTCCCTACCCTGGTCCCGTTTTAACCAACTTATTTATCTTTTTTACTGACAAAATGTAACCCTTTATAGCTCTGTCCCTTTCTACCCCTGCTTTTTAAAACCCTTCCTCCTAATGTCCCTCAAAAAGGCCAGCTGGGAATCAAGCTGTACGCAATCACTGCGTAAAATACCCATACCTAAGCAAAAGTGTAGCCCGTTTTGTGGGGGTTTTGTTTTTATAATTCCCTTACTGTATTTGTGACAACTTTATTCTGTCATTCTTTGTGCTTCTGGAGAAATTAAATTTATATAGCTTTCATTATGATTTTTTATTTACAAAAGGTAATTTTTTTTCTTTTGCTTTTTACATCTGCTTTACATTGCCACTTTCTGAGACCAATATTGTTTTTATTTTTCTGTCTATGACCTCCGTGAAGGCTTGTCTTTTTGTAAATTCAATTGAAACAAAAAAAGCCAGCTCACCCCCCAATATTTCCCCAGAAATTTAAAATGCGGCCCGTGCCAAAATCCGTGTCCCCATGAAATGCAACGTAGTCAGAGACGAGAGCAAAAAATTTTTGGGCCCCAACCAATGTCTTAGAAAAATATTTAATTTATTAAAAACAATAAAAACAACCAAAAGGGCAAAAACGGTGCACTTGGTCGGGGGCTAAGGGCTGACGCGTTTTGGGCAAAAAGTTGGCCTTAATTTAAGGGTATTTTTTGGGCCTAAAACGGCCAGCTCTTTGGGCCCCTTGCCCCTTTTTCATTTGCCCCTTTTTTTTCCTTTGTCTTTTGTAGCCTGAATGATTTTAAGCTGTCATTATTTTGGAGTCTACATATAACCTTTCATCGCTTTGTGTTCCAACATTTATGGAAGCAAAGCAGTGTTCAGAATACAGGATAAAAAGATGTCACTATTGCTATTGACTGAGGTGTCTTTAGGGTTAAGTTGTGGGAAATAGTTATCTCCAATTTCAGCCACTGTAGTCAGTTGTTAGCTGTATGTCACAACCAGCAAGTGCTGCATATGACATGGATAGCTTCTGCGTCCACACCTCCCCTTGGGTTTAATGCCCATTTAAGAATAGCATTGGCCAGGGTTGTATTCCTAACACTGAGTGTCTTCTGCAATAGCAATTGTTTACTTCATTGCCACACGATTGCAATAAAATAAACTATAAGTAATGTAGTATAGTGGTACGTATAGCCATACTATAAGGGAAATATTGCTGGAGATGGAGAAAATAGCACCTAGTAAATTACATGGATGAATAAATTAAAATTACTAGGTTAAATAGTATCGGTGGACAGTTAAAAGGCAGGCGTACCAAACTAGTATTGCAAGTATGACTTTCAAAATGTCATTTTAAATGTTTTTAATTTTATTTGTGTTTTTGGTCTCAATAAAGTATATATCGCTTGTCCTTAACCAGAATGTTCTAACTCCATTTCATGTTTTTCTTGGGATATATCCGTCATTTTGTTCTAACTCCACCAAGGGAACATATAAATAACACATGGGCAAAGTAGAAAAGTTTAGGTCTAAAACCCACTCTTTTGCTCATATAACCTATGGGGCCCAAAAAGTGGTTTTAGACCTAAACGGGTTATATATGTGGCCCTAGTCATGCTCCTATCTCCTAATTAGTCAAGGGGTGTGGAGTCGGCAAGCCAAACTCCGTCCTCAATTTCCCAAACCTCCAAATGCGACTCCGTCCTGACTCCCCATACATGGGCGCAGTTTAAGTGAAACTTTTGAGTAAAAAGGTAACATCACTGTTTATCACCTTATGATGCGATAAATAAGTATTTAGGTAGAAAAGACACTGAAAGCAAAAGGGGAACAATTTTTTTTTTTTTTTGAACACTTGGGGGTAGAGTTTAAGAAAAAGCTTATTTTTATCCCAAATCCCGTTGCACCAACATTGGGGCTGAGAAGAGACCTGGGATGGATTTTGGTCAAGATATGTTTGAATCTGATCCAACCCCAGAAGGTTTAGGCAGTTTGAAATTCAAAGTTTTTTTTCCCCAAAATATTAAAAAAAATAAAAAAAATTAACTTTTGTTTTTAGGGGGAAAAACCCTGCATTGCAGGAAAAAATCTGCAGAACAAAAGCAGTGCAAAATTTCTTGCAGGTAACATTTAATTTTAAAAGATAGGTAAGTTTGACTGTATAAAAAAATTTACAGTAGCCTCATGTACAAAGCTGTAGTGAATGGGCAGATATGGAGCCTGGGAAAAACCAAGTACAAAACATTGTTCCATTTTGCTTGTCAGTTTTAAAATTTAATTTTTTGGATATGACTTTGAACACAAAAAATGTAAATATGCAAAAAAATTTTGCAATTTAAAATTTGTGGAGTCTCTGAATTTTTTTTTGAGAAATAGGATTGCCTCCATCAGATCCTGGGATACATACCTCACAATTTTGATTCATTTTTTTCCAGGTAGAGAAGGCTTCTCTACACTAACTTGGGTTGGGGGCCAAGCGGTGACCACAGGGGCAACTCTCTAACAATGTAATGGTAAAAAGGAATTGCCTCAGCCGTCAGTTTTGATAAGGGTTTGAACTCTTCTTTTTTTTTAAAAACGGGTAAAAAATTTTAGCTGAAATTTTTTGCCTGGAGCGAATTTTTTCCCTGGGGGCGCGCTTTCCCTCTCCTGCTCAATTACACCCCTCATGTGATAAGCTGAAGTTTTGGGAGCATAGACGGGCCCGGACCCAATTCCTCTTGCCTTTGCCCTGTTGAACAACGGGCCAATTATTAAAATTTTGGGGAGTCGGTCGGTCCATTTTATGACGACCGACTCCTGCTAAATAGGCTCCGACTCCACAACTCCAACTCTGACTCCACAGCCCAGATTAGTGGAATGATTCCATTCCACAATTTCTTACTGTGATAAAGTAAAAGCCAAAATTTAAAACCCTTGTACAAAAATTTTGAAAAAACTGTGGGGTTGAACATTTGGTTTGGAGAAGGGGTTATCTTTTTGGGCTGTGTCTTTCTTTGGGTTATTTAATCTTTTTTGTTTGGTATATTTTTTTGACATTTGGGGTGCACCCTTTAGGACTATTATATTTTTGTATTGGTGTCCCGGTCTTTTTTTGGGTTTTAATGTTTTTTTTGTCTCAAAAAAGGGTAAGAAAAATGGAAAGAACCATTGGCTCATTAAAGGGGCTTGTGTTCTGGTACATTGGGGACCCCCAAAAGAAGTGAGAGAAAAGCTGAAGCACCCTCGTCCTCTTCACAGCACAGTCGGTCACAGTAGTCGAGCAGCCAGAGCAGGGGACTTTACCTCTATAACCTCCCTCTTTAACTTCCCAATGCTATTATAGGTAGTAAGTGAAGTTCAGCTGCTCTGACAAGCCAAGTGGTAGAGTGAGACCATCTTTAAACTGCTACAATCTATTGAAGCTATTCTTGCAGTACCCTTTATCCCAGTATTCCATTTTCCTTTATGGTCTTTGTACTTGTAAATTAGATATGTATGGACACTGAAGTGTCAGTTTTATGTATGTTTCATTAGTATGTCACAAAAGGATACATCCCTCACATTTTTGTAAATTTGTTTATATTTTTCTGGCACAACAGCGATAGACACTTTTTATCTAGATTGATCCAAAGAATTAGACAGCTGTCATCCTATAATTACAGTTCTTCACCTATTATTATAATGAGACCACCTTGCAGATAAGCTCTTTCCTGTACAGCAGCAGTAAACCTAGGTTAATCTGCCCTGTCGTTCAAGAGTGTTATCTCTGTATTAACACTGCTAAAGAAGGACAAAATTTTTGCCTATTTGAAAAAGTTTTCTCACCATGTTGTTTTTACAGAGCCTGCCTTTTTCAGCAGTTCGCTTTACTTTCTGGTTAGGTGTGGGTGGGTTTACAGCAGTGATTGGCATATCAGCTTTGCTTCCCTAGCAACCCTGTTTGAGGGACTGTGTTTTTCCAAAAACAGGTTCAGATACAGCTTTAAAGAAGGCCACAATCAGGAACAACACAATTTTTTTTAATAGGGAAACAATCAAATTTTGTAAATGGTTACAGAAAAAAGTGTGAATTTGGGACAGTTTTTTCTAAAAATGTATTTACAAAAAATTTAAAA